>JAQPZY010001268.1:580000-682500 GCA_029931535.1 Margaritifera margaritifera | reverse complement strand
CAAATCGTACCCTTAATATTGTATGCCGCTCCGATTCAAATGAGAGATGAGAACCAAAATCATAGAAGGTTTTGTCAACAATCAATTTTTACGGATATATTTATACTATATGGTCAAATTTAAACAGTTCCTGCTTGCATAAAAGCTATACAGTACAATAGTACTACTTCAATTATTTGATCGGTATCTTAGTTGGCTGATTGATAAATTAATTGATCGCTTGCTTGCTTGTTTGATTTATTGACTATTTTATTTCATGACAGAAATTTCCCTGGACGAACCACAAATATGTCCCAAGATTCTTACGGACGATATTACTCACAACAAGAAAGTGATCGCACAATATCCTTTGGAGGCCGCAAAGCCATACTTGAAGGGGCTCGGTCTTGATCCATTTGTTTATCATGACGGAAGTCGTCGACAGATTCCGGTTGTTGTTACAGCTGCCTCTTATAGTCATTTTTCCGAGTCACTTAAAATGGTCCAGTACGTACGAGACGTTCTGTTTAAAAAGCATGGGATAACAAAGATCGTCTATTTTGACATTGGTCTCACTTTTCTACAAAGAATAACAGTAAGTATTATAATCTGTCTGAATTCTAAAAGTATTGTTCTCCTTTTTTCTCTGTTAGACAATTTAACCTGCGTGATTATCCATATATTAAAAGAACAGAGAAGGTGTAGTTGTTATCCCCTGGAAATATGTTTAGAAATAAGAAATTTATTGACTCAAGGTGGAACTGATTTAGTGACATCACAGTAATGATCATTAGGAGAACTTTGTCTATATTAACCATTGTTCTAGATTTATAACAATTCTAAATTAAAACATAAATTAAAAATATAACATCTTTAACGGTTGGAATATTTGTCGTCTAATTTCTCACATAGCCTATTGCTTTCAGGGTATCTTTAACATCAGTGTTTGTTTTCCTTCACTTTGTTTTGTTCTGGATTTTACTGAGCGTCTGCATTACTAAAAAAAATAGAATCTCATATTTTGACCCAGCATTAGATTTTTCTTTCTAAATTTTATGAACTGGTTTTTCTCCTCACTTATTTTTCTTGTAAAAAAAATAATTATATTCAATAATGTAACTCGTTTCCAATTTCCCTTTTTATTTAAAGTTGTGTTGTATAATGTTGTTTCCAGGTTTCACGATAAAGATTGAGCAATGTTGTTACGACTAGGGGTAATGTAACAAAAGAAAAGACTCAAACAAGCTTTCAACATTTAAAATACAAATCTTTAATTTCCTAAAATATTAAAATATTTCAACAAACAATTAAAGTTAAAGAATTAAAATAACTTACAGTATAGAATATCCTTAAAAGTCCTGATTTTGCTTTAAAGTTCACTGTTCCGGAAGTTAATCCAAATATTCCGAATTCATGTTCCGAATGAAGTAACCTTCACTGTGCTAATGTTGATAAGAATAAGTTATATCCAAATAATCTTTGCTAATATGGAATCTCACAAGTTCTAGAAATGTTAAGTATGTATAATAATTAAGTTGAAGACACAGTACTAATCCAAAATGCACCGTATTAATATCAATAGATCTCCAAAGAATAATATCCCACACACAAAATGAACCAAATTCGTTATGACCTCTCTATTCAATGTAACTATGAAGAATGCCCCAATACTGCTATAATTCCTATATATATATAGCCTTACTGCGCAGAATCGAAATAAAAACCCATTCTACCTCTTCGATAAACAACTGGGTATTTCGAAATAATTTCCTTCTAATAAACACGATTCATTCTTTGGTAATGACCTTAAACTATAATTCCTGGTCAATACAATGTTTACTCTTAAAAGTACGAGAACTAGGTCAAAAGTTCAGCCTCAAGCGCTAACCCGTGATGGACTAAAACTTCAGCGAAATATCGATCGAGCCTACCGTATGTATACTCACAAGACGACAGCTGTTTAGACTAAGAACAGAGATCATAAACTAATAAACTATGCCATTATTAACAGAAAAATGATATATAATTCCGTAACATTGTATAAAAGTAAACGATATGCCATTATGGTTTTTCTTTTTCTTCTTATAGTTATGCAGTTATAGTCGCTAATTCAACACTACCCCAGTCACTGGTCTTTATACCACGTAACTGGTCAGAATTGAAAGTAAAACTTATTTTCTAACAAATGAACTAGAGAATTTGAAAACAAATGTAAGTTTTAATTGTCGTAGTCCTAATATATTATAGTAATAAAGACAAATCAAAATAAAAAGAGGTTTATATAGGACATTTGACACAAAGTTGACTATGTAAAACTGGAATTTCATTCTTCTTACATTTCTATTAAAAGTTTACTCAACTGCTAAGACCGTTTTGGAAACAAAGCTGTTTAAAGTTGAAATATTATATCATGGTAAGCTATATAAACTAATTACTGCACCTGAAATTATGTTATACAGGAAAGAATGAAGGCTATAACTGATGTCATACATTCAATCTAAATTTATGAATATAGCAAAGTTTATACACTCTTTGATAATTTTGTATAAAACTGATGAAAAAATGTACAAATATAATAAAAACGGTAGATTTCTCCATGTAAAGATTATCTGAAAAAACATTGATATATCTGCAAATGAATTCGGACCAATTCACAATCGAAGAAATATGTAAAAGAAATAATAAACAAAGACACACATAAGAAACAGACACACAGATAAAAAGAAAGAAGAAAATGAAGATGGATTTAAAGGTAGATCAATCGATCCATACATAGTTATACACATGCATAATGAAGCACCTACCTATATACATACTACATATACATAAAAAATATGGCAAACATAATTTAACCAGTTTTCAGAGAGAGAGAGAGAGAGAGAGAGAGAGAGAGAGAGAGAGAGAGAGAGAGAGAGAGAGAGAATAAAATGCTAACTATCTGATAGCACGTCGTGTTTTTAATCTAGGAAATAATTAATCATTCTTAGGTAATCTGCTAATTACACTTTTCATTTATCGAATGCAATGTATTTGTGACTGCAGATGCGAAACGCGTGTCAATGTGATTATAGAGAGTTTCCTTTCGAGTCCTTCCCAGAACACGTCAGAATCATGCACGGATTTGCGTGGAAACCCATAGCCATTCAAGTAAGTCTGCTCATTCTGTATTTTGTCTGTATGTCTGTTTGAGAAATAAACAAATAAATGAATACATGAAATATAGGTCACAGTGACCCACTTTTGTTTGAGCTGTTTAGTACTCATCACGACACATCTATATATTATGAGCAGTAGTGTGGGCCACTCGAGGTGACTAAGGGGACCCTGTGTTAAATAGGGTCAAACAATTCGAGGGCTCTACGAGAATTTAACATAGGCGCCATCTTGGTTTATATGGTTTGTAACCGTGTAGCATGAGGTGATGATCTGCAATCGAACGGAAATACCGTATGACGTCAGGTGAATCTGTCTGTGTTTGTAACAGTGTAGCATGTGTTTGGAAGAGAAATGCGAGTTTGGTTTGCCCTCTAAATGAAAAGCCGAAGAGGATTCCTGTGTTAAATAGGGTCGAAAGTTTATAGGAACAAACGGGAAATTAACATGGGAAAATTAATGTTGGACAAATTGATAAGGATAAAGGGTCGAAAGTTTATGGGGACAATAGGAAAATTAACATAAGACCGCCGTATATTAAAGCTGTGTATCTTAACAGAGGTCCAGAACGATGACGGTCGTCTGTAATGATGACATAAGCTCCTTCTGACGAAGTCTAAAATAGGTTTACAAGTTGGTTGGTATGGAATCTACTTCATTGCTAGGGGCGCCACTAACAGACAACAATTTTGTAGACCATTTCATAAGGAAGGTTTCTAACATGTTTAATCATAACTCACCCACCTGTTTAGGAGAAGTGGGAAATAGACGGAAGATGGATGCAGGGTCATACAATAAGCCAACTGGTCCTTTCGCCATGTGAACTAACAAAAACATTAGATATATGACTAGAATCATTACATATGCAATATAGGTCATTTACAAAATAATTGTGCCCTTAATTGCTATAAGACAAGGAAACACTTTATGTTATGGGTCCAACTGGAAAAAAACATAGACCCAGATCTGCCTTCAGATACTGTGCCGGGAGATTATGGTCTATGTTGTTTTGTTATATTTACCTTGACTGACAGAATAATTTTTTTTTCATGATTTGGATCTCAACAAATCAACAAATAAATGAGTAGAAATTAATTATCACGTGTACAATTCATACTTTGTGCAAGTACCAAAAGCCTGTATTTTGGGCCCTGATCAGACACACAAGTTCTGTATTTGTTTGTGTCTTCCTTGTGCACAGATCTGCCTTTAGATTGGTTTGGTTTTGGTGCTTTATGGCACAGCAACACAAGTAGGTTATTTAGTGCCGAGGCAATTGGAGTGAAGTGCCTTGCCCAAGGACACACCGCGGTAGCTGACTGCCTTTAGATAACGAGCCGAAAGATCGGGTCATACAACAGTTGTCTACATCTGATTTCAAGCCAACAATATTGACCCTGATGCATTATGCAACAGTTGTTTTATATCTGCACTATTCGCAATTAGTGATTGCTATACATGGATCAGTAAGTTACACTACTAAATGACTAAATGACTGCAAAATCCTTTGAAATAAATGCTATTCAAATCATTACATTCAAGTTTGATTTATTCATGGATACCCGAGCAAGAACTAAGCATTGCGTCTTAGGAGATATTATCGATCTTGATCAATTTACTTTTCGTGACATTTACTAAGTGCTTTTCATTCATTAGCTTTAACTTCTTTGTAGGGTATAGTATTTCTTTTACGTAATACCTTTTCTTTAATGCCTTTCTTACATGCCACCGTCAAGCACACTTTTTTTTTTTTTTGGAGGGGGGTCTTTAAAATATCTTTGAAAAGGTCATTCTTTCAAAACAAAATATCTCTTTGCTTCGATGTCGGAACTATTCTACACACACATACACACACCTCAAGAAAAACAGTTATCATAGTTACAAAGTATCTCATACACATCTACTTTGTGTACAATTTACCATGGAGGAACACGTTGCCATTTCACCATTAAAAGGCAGCGATTGACTTTAACAGGTTTACAACATGATTTGACAATTAAATAACCGTGTAGAAGGATATGACATACTCCTTTGAAATGACATGTAGATTCCCACTCGAGTCCTCCCTTATTTGCTAGCGTTATTAATTAAGCCCACGCATTATCCGTCATTCTATTTCTACGCCAACAAAGGAACGATTGCTATTTATACGGTGTTTAGCATAGTCTCTGTGGATTTTACATGCAAAAATGTTGATATTGTTCCTTCGGCAATATACGTGAAAATACAGTACCGTATTTACCGTATATCTTGGGACACCGTATATCTTGGGACACCATAAATTTATTTTTAAAGTAATTTTTTTGTGCACTGTATGTTCTGGGACAGATCGTTTTTTTCGAGTCGTAAGTTGTGGGACACCTTTTGAATCATAATATCGATAGCTTAGCTGGTAAAAAAATGCACTCAAACTTATATTTTATTACATAAATAAAATAAAAACCGCTGTCAGTGTTGTTTGTTTACACTTTTCTTCTTAACTGCAAACTTTTGAAGAACAAATTTTGATAAATATATGGGCAATATAGGAGACTAGATGTTTGCACTACGTACAAAATACGTGCAAGTCGGAGCAACCTGTACTTGTATTATAATTTGTTTTACTGTATAAACACTGTTTGATGCAGTAAAAGTTTTGAGTTGATTTATATTTGCCTTTTTCATAAGCCAGATCTAATTCCCAAGTAATATTTCCTCAGTTATCTGCCAGTGCAAACCCTTTAGCTTGTAAAGGCAGCCTCACTTTGTTTTCCCAACCCTTTGATCGAGCTCACTTTGTTTTCGTAACCCTTTGATCGAGCCGCAAAGTTGATACTTGTTCATTGTTCAGTGCCAAGTAGAGTCCTATATTAAGCTGACAGAATTTATTTGAACTTCCTGTGATCATGCCGCACAATTGACGCCGGTTCAGTGAATACTGCTAAAAAGAAATCAAAGCCGGCTTCCCTTGCTCGACCGACTTTGTATATAAAAAATCTGCACACTTAAAAGAATCCAAAGTCGGCTTCCAGGGTCTGCTTGCTTACTACAAACTTATCCATCACGGCTGAGATGTATAATGTGGTTTATTTTGTTTTATTTGTATTCCCCTTTATATATGCTAAAATAGTACGGTAACAATGAATGTGAGGAGTCACTTTTATTGTAACAATGTGTGATAAGTTTTCCATTCAAACTGTTCCATTGTTTCAATTTATTTTCGAAATTGCTGTGAATACCTGTAAAAAGAAACCAGAGTCGGCTTCCCTAGGTCGGCCTACTCTGTATATAAAAAATCTGCATACTTGAAAGAATCCAAAGTCGGCTTCCGGGGTCGGCTTGCTTTGTAATAAAATAATCTTTGTATTTGATAGCCGAAGTCTCTACCAGGTGTGTTTATTCACCACCCAAGCATCTATTGTTTGCCACCTGTCATTATAATTGATGTTTGCAGGGTAAATACATGGGTGCAACATCATACACAGCATTAATTGTCTTTAAGAATATTTTTTTTGTACAAGGGTAACCCATGCTAGCAAAAATGTTGTCATTTTCACTCACAGTCAATGTATTTACTAATAATGATTTTTATTTGCGAAATATTATTACATTGTTAACCTGGATATAATACACTCTTGGTTATTTTGCACCATACACCGGATCATGCGTGAATTGCTGATGCCTTCAAGCAATCGGTTATTTCTCGGTCTCTCTCTCTTTCTATTGTTTGTGATTTTGCTGGATCCAATTTTCAGTTTGATAATATACCGGTATTCAAACTTCTTAGGACAGCCAAACATGATTTGTTTATCTATATTCACGTCAATAAAATAATGTGTCAATGTTGTTACCGGACATAATCTATACACACGACCGGTACTCTACATTACCAGACCATGTCGTGTTAGTGGATAAGTTAGTGATAGTGGATACGTTTGTGTCTTTTATACATAAATTGCTTATGAAGAACAAAAAAGAGGAATAAAAAAGAACAGTACAAGGTTAGTTTCTTTCAGTTTATTATCAAATAAACGTTAAATTTACCTACCTTATTGTAACATGAAGTGCTGGGGGGGGGGGGGGGGCGGCAAATTAAACACAATTTGTTTCGGTTCTTAAGTTCTGGGACATATGATCTAGTTGGAAAAAAGTTTAACCATAAGTTATGGGACAGGAAAAAAATCATTTATTTTATCTTGTCTCAAGATATGCGGTAAATACGGTATATGCGTGTATATACTCACTGTGAAAGAAATTACAAGAAAATCATGACAAATCCTGCACGACTGATCTAAATCTTTGAATACCAACTCCCCTGAAAAGCATCAGCCCTGCCAGAAATCTAGCAAATTAAGTCTGTAATAAATATATCTTTCATAAACCCAATTTAATTAAGTGCAAGAGAAATATTTGTTGACAATGAAGAAATCAGTGCTTGAGTTGATGCTCTCTGGCAGACACCCATAGTTATACAACCACTCTGAAGCCAAGCTTTTATGGTTATAAAAAGTGAAAATTAAGTTTGGGAAACAAACAACAGTAATCAATAAGCGATGTAAGTAGAAAAGGGGAAGAACACTGGGTGGAAATTATACAACCATATGCATCTATGTAAAGACCTACTTATGTACGTTCCCAATTCATGGAAGAAAAAAATAAACAAATAAGAAATAAAAAAAAACAGATGACAAATGAAAAATAGCAACTTCAGATTTTCTAATATCAAATAAACTTTTAATTTTATAAAAGTGAATGATGTCAGTATTAAATATGGCAGTTTTATTTAAAATTAACCGGAACAATTTAAGACTTCTGCTGTTTTGAAGGCAAATTAAGTAGAAAAATCTGAAGTTTTAAAGCAGACTACAAGTTATTTATAATTGATGAATTCACAAAGTTTGTTGGTCTTATATATTTGATTTAATATTCAACATTTCCAATGTTTCTCAAATGAGAGAATCAATAATAATTCCTAGTAATGACCCGAATTTCTCTGACTCCATACTACATTCTTCAAAGTCTACAACAATTCTAAAGTTTTGTAAAGTATTAAAATCTAGAATCTGAAAACGGGATGGTATTTTGAAAAACGACAAAGTGCAAAATATTGTAATTAAAAGAATAACACATCTGCTTTATCTCTGGAACAACTGAAAGTTGAAAGACAATGCATTAAAAACTGTAGGAGGAGTTAATTACACAAACTCTACATTTGAAGGGACACTTAAAATTGACAATGTTCTAAACACGATATTTTGTTTTAAATTCATTTAGCACCCTCAAATTGTATGATGCACATTTCAATTATCTCTGCAATAATTCAGCGAAGCTTAAAGGCAAAGCAATGCACACTGTAGGAGAAGCGGATTGAAAAAAAGGAAAATTAACAATGACAAGTGCAATCCAGTATGGTTCTCACCATTGAAAGACTGGTTCGTAATAAGTGTTCTATTCCTTTTGATGGCTTGTTTGATCATTCAAAATATGTATCAATATGTCCATTCTGTTAAATCTCTCCTCGTTTTGTATCTGTAAACTCTCCATTCCGACTTTGTAGTCATCCAGTCAATAAATTATTCTATCAATGACAGTTTGTTTGTTTGGTTGTTTATTTTTGTAGGGGTATTTTTTTTTTATTTTTTTATTTTTATTTTTTTTTCTTGTGACATTTGTAGTACCTGCAGATCAACAAGTGTCACAGAAATATATCATTCTCATTTATTGTAAGACTCTGTTCTCTTGAGAATCCCAACTTTTGAATTTATTTTACTGGAACACAAGGCACAGATTCTGATTCTAAACCTTCATTTACAGTATTGCAACACCAAGCAGAATATGTTTGATCAACTTTTTTTTCAGCACAATTGTCAGTGCATCTTTCTATATGCTTGGCTGACTCATTTTCATTGTAGTTGTTCATTCGTATGAAAGAGAATCCGATGTGTATTTTGACCTTATGATGGGCTTGTTCCCATAATGTTTATTTCAATTGTCATAAAAAATTGCATTTCTTGTGTTTGTCATTGCTATATTTCGAATTGCGATCTGTTTTCTGTTTGTTTATATTTTATATTAAGGCATTTTCATTTGTTGCTATATTACACTGCTGTGACATCATATCCGTTTGCGTGCGTAAAGCTACAAACGCCTGCTTAGTGTTGTTTGTGCGTTTCGAGCAGCTGGAACGTAATATCATCTTCCACCACGCGTAATGATACAATAAAAAACAGAAATGCTTATACAATTTTAATAAGCGCAATAATAGTCATGTGAAAGAAAATGACTCGTTGAACATAAGTATATGAGGCCTTGGGAAATCATATGCGATTTACGACCTGCCGTAATTAGGCCGCGCAGCTTTTCTGGAATCTATGTTTTTTGAGAATCTATGTGATTACACTAATTGTGTCATATTTTTAAAAAAATTCACTCAGCAAAATATGCTTCTTTCTATTTATTTGATAAGAGGATTCTATGATCTTCAACCTGTGCAAATTTGATGACTTTTTAAATACTCATTCAGCTATTATTTGATCGGCAATGAATGACAGGATACTTTTCCGGCTGCACATTGTTCGAGCCTACAGGATATCATATGTACATTATGTCTAAGCTAAAACATAGTGATCTAAGGGGTAAAACTCATTTCAATAGACATAATAGTGGAAAGCTGTACTTATCCCTGTCTTATGGTGAAAATAAAAAAGCATGCCAAGTATAAAAACAATATCTCAAAATCTGAGATAAGTTGCTAACACAAACTTCGGTTCCCGAAACAGATGAAAAAAAAAATGAAACATGTTCATATCTCCATGGTGATAACGTGGGGGACAAAAAGGTACTTGGGTTTGTATGTAGATAAAGCAGTTTGGTGTATATTTGTAACGTGCAATAAAAACTTCAGTATGCCTTTATTCTGTCACACGAATCTGGAGTGACTGTATTAAGATCGGAGTTAATTACTGGGTCGTCTAGCGAGTGTGTCTGTTACGCACGAATACCTATATTCACAACTACATCCCATCTTTTTTTTTTTTTTGCGGTAGGGGTGGGGTGCAGGCAAGACAGTGGATACCGCATCTGTCGAACCTGTGTTCGATTCTCAGTAGTGGTCGAATTATTATTATTATTATTATTATTATTATTATTATTATTATTATTAAAAGTTGTATTGGCTTAAAGATAGGTGATACAAACATGTAATACACTGAACACTGGCATGTTATTTCAACCACTTTTCAATAAGACAAAACATGCAAGCAGTTCTAGACAATTATTTGGTGTCATTGTAAGATGAAGAAAAGAATCTAAGAAGAGAGTATATATATATATATATATATATATATATATATATATATATATATATATACATATATGTATATATATATATCTATATATATATATATGTATATATATATATATATATATATATATATATATATATATATATAGAGAGAGAGAGAGAGAGAGAGAGAGAGAGAGAGAGAGAGAGAGAGAGAACGTAGAATTTCGAAATCGATTCAGAGAATACAATGAAATGACGGACATTGAAAATTGATTGTGTTTATTGTCTGTATATCAGGCACCTTGTATAAATGATGTATTTGGATCGTATATAAGTATATTTTGTTCATATTTGAGCAGTATTTGGGTCGTATATGGGTATATTGGGTGTATCATATGGGTATATTTGGGAAGTATTTGGGCATAATTGGGATATATTTGGGAAATAATTTTGGACAGTATTTGGGTATATTGGGATGTATTTGGATGTATTTGGGTATATTTGGGTGTATTTATGAAAATCGTTCCTTCGCAAATTATTGTTTTTCCTGGCTTAAACTGTTTCCTTTCTGATTCGAGCTGTACTGAACTACTCAATAAACTTCGTTTACACACTCACTCAATCTGTACTAGGCGACAGCATATAAATTGGTACCTTTCGGCGACATCTTTGTACAGTGAATATGTGTGAATATCTACGAGTCATTATTGTGCCTATAGAGTGATTTCTGTAGGGAATATTGAAAGGAATGTAAAAAGGCATAAAAAAGTGGTAAAACAAAATAAATGACAAACATACATTTTTGGTCGCCCATTTACTGTCGCAGGAAGGTAAAACGATTTACGTTGATGCATGTGACCAACCATTGGGCGACGTATGTGTATGTGTCGCCCAAAGGTTCTGTATATATGTCGCTCAGAGGTAGTCACCTAAAGGTATCATATAGAACAAAAATTCGCCATTACGACCACCAGCGGGACTGAAAGAAAGTGGTCGCATAAGCAATATGGAGGTTCTGCTGTTGGCATCCATCGGGTAATGGTTTATGTGATCAATATCAGTAATCGCGCGATTGTATTAGCGGGGTAAAATGTAAGTCTCACTCGGGACTGGAATCACAGTTAGTAATCCGGAATAGTGGAGTGGTTTTAATTTGGATTGTATAAAGTTTTAATCTAGAAGATAAATGTGGTTCTTTAGACTTTAGATCTCTATAGAGGGGTGGTTTTATTACTGGTCTGGACGTGAGGTGTTTTTTATTTTTTATTAGTGTATATTGCATTCATTATACATGTATTTTACATGTTATTAGATTTTTATTTTATGCTAGTCCTTGAATTAGTGGATTTTCCAACAGATATTATTTTGATGACTCACTGCAGTGAATTGTGAAAATATTTTCTTCGCTGCCGCCAATTGCTTAATTGATATCGATAACCTTATGACTGAGAAATTTGATCTACTGGCTACCTGTCAGGCAGATGTACCACATTCAAATCACAGAGGGTGTATTGTTTTGTTTTTTTTTTTTGTTTGTTTTGTGTGTGTGTGTGTGTTTTGGGGGGTTTTTTTTCGTTTATGTGCTTTGTTATCTTGAGTTAGGAAAGAGAATTATGTTACTATTTATATTTTCTGTTTTGTGGGTACATTGTTCAGTACATCATATGCTATACATGGCGGTCAGTATATTTGGTGGAGGAAGAACGCGGGAAGACTAAGGGAAGAACCACCGACCCGCAGGAAGCTACTGGCAAGCGTTCTCACTTACCCACGTCGGCCGAGGTGAGACTCGAACCCACGCAGACAGAGGTTATATGCCTTAGCCAGGGGTGTCAAACATACGGCGGCCCGCCAGATTCATTATTTATTATTATAATTTATTATTAATTATTATTATTTATATCAAATCTGGCCCGCCATAGCAAATGAGTTTGACACCCCTGCCTTAGACCACTCCGCCACCAGGGGCCCCGATATCTTCTGTGCAAATATACACAAAACACAGCAGAACATAAACCGTAAACAGCTGACATTATCGCGCGGGATACCGTAGTAAATGTGCTACTTCAGTCTGTTATACATATCGCTAGCATATAAGTTTGAACATAAAATAAAAAGAAAATTTGCAAATATATCCATTATTCATTAAATACAGGCAAATATCCTTTATATCTTTAAGCTGTATAGCTTTTATTTTATATACATCGCCTATTCTCATCTTTGATGATAAACTAGGAAACACTCTGAATTATTTCCAAAGTTCTGAGGCAAGGGAACAACCCAGAGTGTATGTACTATCTTTAAAGTATTTAATGATAAATAAATAATTTTTGAGGTTTGAGGACGATTTTAGATTTGTCTTGCTTTAGTTTCACATGTAACCGTCACCCTGCGATTGACATCAGTTTTGCTCGCTGTTACAAAGTTGCATCATAATCACAAGCCTAACTTTGAATTTTAATACTCTCATTCGTGTACTGCTCGCAGCCGTTTCAGGAATCCTGCACACAAAAAAGTTTGCAATGATATAAAAACTGCAAAGAAATACTAGAAAACTGAAACATTCGATTGTTCATTTAGTTAAAATATGCAGGTATACAGAAGTTTGTTTCTTCTTTCCTTTTATTATTGTTTTTGTTATAACTGCTTAGATTTAAAACACCTCACAGTTTATTGACAAACCAAGAAATGCTCAAATTAAGATAATGTGAAATACAACATCTCAGTTCATTATTTAGCTATAAGGTTGCCACCTGCAAAGGATAGGGTCGACATGTTTCTCAAAACATTAGTGATTGATAAGTTGATGACTAGGATGGAGTCATCGAAATTTTTTATTTATTCAGTCACTAAAGCATACTGCTAACACTTATTTGTCCTTTTGCTCATTTTAATAAACCACAGACTTCTCTACAAGTACTGCCTATACACTACAGGAATTTGAAACACTGGTCTTGGACTCTCAATTGTTCTTGAACTGTGCATAATGAGGACTGCTCATTAACTGACCATCAGTTTTCTGACTTCGTGAATCATGTTGGTGCATACATGTGCTATCCCAGAGAGATAAATTGAAAAATGTCCTAATTTGTCAGAAAAGACGTTAAATTAACTAGACTAGAATATGTTCAGAGGATAACCTGAAAATGATGTAGAAACTGTAATGATAATTATAGTCCATACGATTTATATTCGCTCTTTCAGCTTTCACTGTAGTTTTCTTCATACATTTTGGGACTCCTGCTCTTCTCGCCTAGGCCATAGTTAGGAATCCACTTTCTTGAGATTAAATGTCCAGGCCTTGAATTTCAAACTTGTACAAATGCACTAGACGTAAATCAGATTCAAATATGTAAAAGCTGTACAATTTGCATAAATACTTTAGAGCAGCAAAACTGCCAAAACCTGACCTTAAATTATAAAAAAATTTCAAGTAAACATTTTAGACTTTTACTGAAAATCCAGTCTGTAGAAATCACAATTCCACCTTAGGAAACAATTTCCAGATTTACAGAGCTATTTTATTGGCAGTACAAAAAGCTGAAATTTGTCTCCGGTTGTCATAAATAGCATGCGGGAAATCTGATCTCAAAGTTTCGAACAATTTCTCATTCTAAGACCTGAAAGTTTTATGAATTCAAGGCGAGAACGTCTCATCCAAATAGTCATCATTGCAATTCATGTTATTTTTCATTGTTAAGCTTAAATGTTGTGTAAATTCAAAACCAGAACTCACAATGTCACGAGCTTATAGAGAGCTCTAAAACATAAATGAAATGCATAGACATAATCACTTTTCACTTATAGTGACCTTGATCCCTAGAGCTTGATTCTCATATCATTACATTTCATTTCTGGTAAATAACTCCAGTTGTAGTGAATGGATTTCAATTCAACTTGGTGCATATTGTTTCCCTGAGCTTAAGAAATGACCGTACCAATCTTGATCTAAGTAGCTACGGGGAGTGATCACTGTTCTTAAAATAGATTTTGCCTTTGAAAATGTTTTCGGGTATTGACTTAACTACTACACATTGAATGTTTACGACAGTTTGACATTTTCCTTTCGCATGAAAAAATCATAATTTTGCATGGGGTGCTTGATCAAGGTTACTATTAGTGAAAATGCTATTTGTCTTTGCATTAATTTTTTTAAAAAACCGATTTCAACAACGCTTGGTACATAATCCAAGAGAGAGAGAGAGAGAGAGAGAGAGAGAGAGAGAGAGAGAGAGAGAGAGAGAGAGAGAGAGAGAGAGATTTCTTGAGTCAGAGCCATACAGTTTGGCGGTCAACATTCATATGAACTGTGTTATCTATGGTACCTATGCCTAAATATAAAATCTGGTCCAAACCATTTATAAGGAAAAAAGTTAGTTTTACTGAGCAAACCATTTTAAGCTAGTTCAAACAAAATATTCATGAACAAAGAGAACCATTTACATCCATTGGCAATCTTGTTCATATGCACAAAACAGTTTGTGTGTTTGTTTTTTTTTTTTTTTTTTTTTTTTTTAATTTTACTAAATTTTTTAGACTATAGTATGTGAGGGTTATTATGGTTGTAATGGTTGAAATAACCGATATACTCTTTAAGACATGGAAAAATGTCAATCAGTTTCAATTCAAACTATGGCGATTCGACTTTTCCTTCAGAAGGAGTAAAGATAGAAAGATTATAAAGTCCACAGCTTAGGTGGCCATGCAGGAGATCAGATCTTACAATTTCATTGACTGTATTTTCTGAGAATTGTATTACCCAAACAATAATGAAAATATGACTCTCCATTTTGACAAGAGTAGCAATAACAAAAACAACAATTTCTCTCTCTCTCTATCTCTCTCTCTCTCTCTCTCTCTCTCTCTCTCTCTCTCTATATATATATATATATATATATATATATATATATATATATATATATATATATATTCAATCTTTAATGATACTAATAATTTCAGTTTAATATGCATGTATAAAAAGTGAATTGATTCAGTTTTCTGATTATTGGAGAATTGCATACAGGATCACTCGACCATCGCCATATTGCCTAATAGCGATTGCGTAAATAATTTAAACCAGTGGGTTATGCTGAAAAGCACATCCACCAGAGTCATATGTCTACAGTGAAACACCTTGTGTCTTTTTGTGTTTGTGCGTGCAACTGCTGTGTATATTTGTACACATTAAACTATGATGTCGCTGTAACTATTTTTGTCATATTCCTAAGTAGTTGCTATATGAAAAATCTCCTAAGGGAGGAAAAAAAGATTAATGAGCGAAGGAACAATCCATGCATAAATATTGTTAATTCCAGAAGTGTTAGAAAGAAACAAGTCGATACGACCATCATTTTAACATGGGTAGAGACAACATAGTTTCCAAAATGTCTTCCCTAGTAACCATATCTTATATCCGGTGGGTATTATTTCCGTCTAGAATTACCTAGATATCAAAGCATACTTTGCATAGAATTTCATTACTTTTTATCAATCGTCTTTTTCGGATGGGCTGGGGTGTGGTGGGATGTGGATTGGGTACGAGTGGGGTGGAGTTAAGATGTAATTGATTTTTTCATCACATTTCTTGATTCCCCTTCACTCCCCCTCCTCCCCCAACCCACACACACACCACACACACACAAAAACAAACCCCCAACCCAATCACCCTCTATCCGAGTTTGAGTTGAATCTCTTTTGATGAAAGTTTTTCCAGATAACCCACTGGATTGTTTTATAGTAGCACTTTAGAGCAGGGTCCAAATACCCCTTCCATAGCTCACCCCCCCCCCCCCGATATATTTTGATCATATTTGTAACGTTGGAGTAGTGAATAAGATAAGAAACATATGTTGACCGAGTGTATTAATTAGCAACCTGCGTAACTGCAGAATGGTTGATTATTAGAAAATACAGACAATGAGGTTGAGTTCTTGTAAACTCTGCTGATAACCATGCATACCATTTCTATATTTCTTCAAAGTTACAAATCGGAGATCAGGTCTGAGTGGTATGGTACTTTGATTTAACAAAAGTTTCTCTCGTACATAATGGAGTTAATTAATTAATAAAGGAAACCAGAGCATTAATGCATGTTAACACACATTTGCGTTTGTTCGGATGTTTGTTGTTGTTGTTGTTTTTTCTTTTTGTTGTTGTTGTTGTCCTTGTGTTTTGTTTTTTTTTTTTTTTTTTTGGGGGGGGGGGGGGGTTGTTTTTTTTTGTTTTTTTTGATTCAATGCGTTCGTAGACAGAGCCGTAGAGATGTTTGCTTAAATTCAAAACGCATGATGATTTCTTACGCAAATAAATTCATTCACAATATTTTTGTGATTATGGACAAGGCCAGTTAAAGTTTTAGTTATCACTTAGTCAAATTTGCGACTATAAAAGGATAACATATGAAACAGTCTGAATGCCCAGTTCGCATAAGTAGGCTTGCAAAGAACGTTTCATATATGCTAGGAAATGGCATGTTGATCTAGCGTGAAATTCGATCTATTTATTCGAAGAATCACTGTTCATGACCCCAAGAAAAAGTGAATTTTATGTCCCCTAAAAATCGAGAGGACACAAGTGCAGATAGCACCACTAAAGTTGAAAGGTATGTCGCAAATCCGACCTTTCCCTTATATTCTAATTTCTATCTCAAATGGAAAACGAATTCATGCAAACTGTGTTCTAAGGGAGAAAAAGGAATGGGGGCTCACTGATGGGTCTCACTCCTTTTCATACCAGCAGATGGTCTGTATACAAAAGGTCAAGTTCAAGCCGTATATAGGATAAGAGAAGAAGAAAAAAAAAATGTAAATTCAGTTTGAATTTTACACTCCCCTGTACTTATTTAACTTTAGTTCGTCTACTATCTAGCAACTTTCAAACATTAAACCCTACTCCAAATATGGTGTTGTATTTCGGGATCTTAAGTTTGATACGAGTACAGCGAATTTAGAACCCTGTTTCCATTCTGCAGTAGTCGCGGTTTTTTCCTTTTTTTGTGTGTTTTTTTTCCCCCACAGAATTCTGAAAACTCGAAAGAGCCGTCGAAAGTATTATGAAAGTATTAGTTTTAAATTTGTTCACTCAGCGAAATCCATGGATACTTTTTTGACGTCATTTGCTTGCTCTTATTACAGCGCCACAAAAATCCAACATGAAAATATGCAAATATTTTCATAATTTATCTATATATCTATCAAATTACAGCCTATATAAAACACACACTTAAATATGTTTAAACAATTATTTTTTCAAAGTATGCTGCACATTTTACATATTTCATTGTAAGTGTGTGTGAGGGTAAGGAAGGAATAGATGGATGAAGGGAGGGAGGGATTGAGAGATGGGTGGATGGATGATAAAATACACTTAACTTACAAATAGGCTTAATAGTGATTATATCTCAGGTTTTTTATTTAAACCAGACTTTTCTAATTTTCAAACCCCTTCGAGAAAAAAGGTAGCTGCGGCAGCTCAATTGGTAGAGAGTTTGACTCGCAATCGAGAGGTTGCGGGTTCAGTACCCACCCAATCAAACCTAGGTCGGCTGCTGCAGAGTGTCCTTGGGAAAGGCACTTAGCTCCCATTTCCTCATTTGAAATAGCAAATGGTGTGTTCAACTGAAGTTAAAATCCACAAAAACGAAACAAAACTTTGATAAAAAAGAAAGGGATTGTGCTTCCAGGCTGTGATGACAGATATTCTTGGAAACAGCTGTCGTTACATTTTGTAAGCCCATAAACCACTGTCGTAGAGGCTAAATGAGAGAAAAATAAATAAATTATAAAAAAAAATCGGCGTTACCAGAAGACAACAATGGGTAAAAAGAGATCATGAAATAGAACCCTATCTTAATATATCAAGATCCCCAAAATAAAACGAATTATACTATCGAGAAAAGTGAAGAAAAGCAATATATTAAAACAAAAGTCCAAATTGATTAAGCAACCATGTGGAGGATGGATAAAACTTGCAGTGTGTGTGTGTGTGTGTGTGTGTGTGTGTGTGTGTGTGTGTGTGTGTGTGACTGTTTAAGGAAGGGTAAAACGTAAATAAAAGGAAGAGAATAGAAGGTTGTACCATAGAAAACAAAATGCAAAATATCTTCTTAAAGGAAAACTACCGGTAACTGCTTGTGACAGACCATTGTATTAAATGTAAAGTAAGTAGAAAAAAATGGCATTTACCAAAGTTAATTTTGTTACGGACAATTTCTCTATTTCTTTTCCGCAATCGACAGCTTTCCCTATGCACAGGATGTTGCCATACTATGAAAGCAGTAATTGTCCGCTCAGGGAACATTGTTTACTCCCATAGTAAACCTATGGAAGCACCATGATATTAAAATATCGATAACTTTAATTTCTAAATGCTCATTTACAAAACTATATTTCTCAGTATAGACCCATCCTTGATGCAAGCTTCTGCGTGGAGAAAACTATATTTCCCGCTGCATTTTGTTTACATTTTATTATCTACGTTTGCATGAAATGTGTTATCCATTATGTACCTAATGAATCAGGTGCTATGTTGATTATCGAGTGACCCTAAGTCAGGGCTATACAGATACTAAAATTAAACCTATATAATCTTGTCTCTATTTTTTCACTAAAATGTTTCTTTTCATCATTAGAAAATTATGAATCATCTAATATGTATATACTCTAGACTGGTTCGCAGTTGTGCCATATAATTAGTACCGCGAGTCCTATCGTCTATATCGGCTAATCGACAAAATGTCAGTCGATTGAAAGTGAGTTTAAGTTTTGATAGTTGTCGAAATGTTTAGATTCAATTTGGGTATAATAGGATTTTATATGAACTAGAAAACGTCTTAGCAGTATCTCGGAGCAGCTTGATGAATTTTTTTTTTACTTTAACGTAACCAATCATTTCATGTTCTCTTGTAGTGAAAATTGATAGATTCACAGAGTAGGATGCACAAATCTTACAGTCTTATAAGCTCGTTCCTCGTGTATCTTGATTAGTTCTGTGCTACATCATAATGACATGTTTTGCACCGCACAGCGTCAACCTTTACAACATGAACGTCTTTAAGAACAAACGCGTCCGTAATAATTTTGAAAAGTTTTCAATTTGGTTTTCTGAGGATTCGGCAGTTATGATTAATATTTGTTTTGGGGAGAAAGCCGAATTTGTAACAATCAGTTTGTGCGTATGGTATCATATAAGTATATTCGTGTTGATTTCTACTGGTTCTTTTCGGTTTGATTAAATTGCGACAGGGTATTTTTGCTTTGTTTTTAGACCTTTGTAGAAAAGTATTAATCTATTTTCCAGTCTACGTCTTTTTCATGGTTTCCAAGACAACTTATTCCTGGGGTATAGTCATACTTGGATGTAACAAACCTGGCTGCTCGTTTGTGGATTTTTTCAATTTCATTTTCTAAAACTTGGGAATGGGGGTCCCAAACTGTACAAGCATATTCTAAATTAGGTCTAACTAAACCCTTGAAAGCTAGTTCTTTCGCATTTTGTGGGCAAGATGAAAAGTTACGCCTTAATAAGCCTAAAGTACGATCTGCTTTGGTGCATAATTCTTGAATTTGAAGATTCCATTTCAGATCACTAATAATTATGACCCCTAAATATTTTATTTGATTGAAGTTTTCTAAAGTAGTACCTTCCAATGAATACGACATATTAGTTGTATGGCATTTCTTTCTTGTCATTTGAATTGTGTTGCATTTTTTTAGGTTGGAATTGCATGCCCTATTTTCGTCCCCACTGCCTACTTTTTTAATGTCATTTTGTAATATTTTTGTACCCAGCTCGGTTTTGATTGATCTGTAGCATATACAGTCATCTGCGAAGAGTCGAATTTCTTAGTCAATTTCAATCATGATGTCATTTATGTGTGAGGAGAAGAGCACTGGTCCAAGTATTGTGCCTTGAGGTACTCCAGAGGCTACTTTTAACCAGCCAGATTTGGAACCATTTACCACCACACATTATTCTTCGAAACATAAAAAAGCGTCTATCCAGCGTCGAGTTTTGCCTGCAATTCCATAATGAAACAGTTTACTCTTTATCAAATCATGGGGGACAGTGTCAAAAGCTTTTTCAAAGTCTAATACAAAAATGTCTACTTGGTCACCGTTATTTAAATGGTTAGACCAATCATCAATAACACAACACATGTGTTTCGCAGCTGTGTAATATATAGAAAGCTTATCCAAGTGCTTCATGATGTTAGAACAGACAATATGCTCAAGCGCTTTGCAAAGAACACTAGTGAGTGAGATTGGGTGGTAAAATAATGTAACAGAAAGAAAGTGAAACCAACAATTTATTTCTATACAATTAAAGTGAAAATTCAAAAGGACACTTACAATAACGTGAATTAAAGTCGAAAAAATCAAATAATCCTAAGTGTCCTAATCACAGGTCCTAAATATAGAATGTTCCGAATGAATTCCAGTAGCACTGAATGTCCTGATGCGCTAGTAGTATTGAATGTTCTGATGTGCCAGTAGTCTTGAATGTCTTGATATGCCTGAATGATGTAATCCAGAATATCTTTGAATGAATTCATATAAATCCCAAAGTCAAGTATTAATCCAATATGAGAATGATCACTTTTAGTACTTCCAATGAATATTTCAAATAAATAATTCCTCGCTCTGAATTTGCTCTGATTTTCACAACTGTAACATCTGATTACTAAAATAAATTCCTTAATAGACTGATCTTAATAATATGAAGTTTAGTATAGGAATGAAATCTTGTTTACCAAACCTCTATAAATATAAGGACAAGTCATCTGACAGAATATTCTAGAATATGAGTAACTCTAATGGAAATTTTCTGTGCTTACCTGACTTTTCTCACATCAAGATATGGAAAATTGCAATATAATTGTTAAATGCTATGTAAACAAGACTGACCTTGAACTCAAATGCAGTAAATATGTTGTTTACAAAATGACTAAAGTACAACTTACCTCATGGACACATATTATAAATTAGATATATATAACAATTGCTATGCAGTTATTCCACCCTCCATTTTGCTATACATAAGTCTTCCCTTTATGGTTTCACAATTATTCCACCTTAAGTGTTGTTCTGAATGAGTATCCAATTCAATTCATCTGCTCTATGCACAATGAAGAAACTATCCTGATGCATTTTTGTAAATAGTAAAGGTGCTGCAACTTTATATCCAAATGCTGATGAGTCAGATTATTCACTTGTGCAGCAGACTATGTTAGCATACCTGCCATATTCCCAGACAGTGTTTTGAGGTCCCAATGGGAGGGGGGCGTGACCCCCCAAAAGCGACCTCTTCCAATTGAGAATAAGCTATCTGTTCATATAAGCCTCTAGACAATGACTGGAAGTTCAAATCTGAATACAAGAAAATAACTCATCTGCTTCCTTTCAAGCATTTAATACACTTGCAAACAAACAAAAAAGTTGGTCGACTTAGCATTGTCAAATATCATCATCATACACATACACATATGTGCAAACAATCGCATAATACCAACCGCACTGACATTAAATAAAAAAAATACTCTGTAATAACTTTTATTCTTCAACACCCATCTCTTTGATTTACCAATAACTTCAAACGAATTGGGTTGTTCCACTTTGTGAACTTTACCTATGCCAATTAGCCTAATGGGCTACCCGACAGCAGTATTCAAAGGACTTAACACACCACCCTAGATATTTTCAAACAATTAAGTAATACGTAAAATGGTGGTTGTTTATACCTGACCGCCTTACTCTTTAATTGTCTCTATGACAATTAGCTGTATAAACTGCCCCAATGAGCTCTAAGCAGGACTGTTCACCGTTTATGCATACTTCATGTTACGGGCATATATTAAGGTGGGTGTTTTTTTTTTTTTTGTTTTTTTTTTTTTGTTTTTTTTTTAAAGATTACTGAATTACTCTGTCAGGGGTTTTGGGAGTAAAAAAATCGCGTTTTTAGCGTGACACGTCGTGTTTATGGTAGGTATGCGTTCGTGTGCCCGGAAATTTAAACTTCCATTCAAAAGTTGTATTATTTGACCAAAATTATATTATCCTTACGATTGATTATCTCGACAAAATCTATGGGTCCCAATTCAGTCCAGATAATCAACGTTGTCCTTTATATATTCAAACTAGACATTTCTATCAATATCAGTGTTTAAGTTTCTATGAAAATACAATCTAAATTAAAATTTTAAACCAATACAGATCAATTTTTAAATCAAATCTCTAGACACATTTGTAAAATATGTGTATGATATTGATGTCTGCTAATTCAAATTCTGTTGTATTTCAAGGTAAAAAAAAAAAGAGTGGGGATAATGTGAGAGGTTTTAAAGTATAAAAATCCATGTGATTCCAAATATATTCAAAAGTTCAGTATTTGATGGTGCTAATTTCAGTATTTTGTATTCCACAAACAATATCAACATATTACCTCAAGATGTTATCATTACTATATTTTAGGTGTTGCACTCTCACTTTACTAAATCTTTATCATCCAGTGCCCATCCAGTGCCCAAGAACAGACTCAAATTCTATCTGCCCTTGTACCATGATTAGTTCTTTGCGGTCTTCCACAGGAATGTCCCTAGAAATATGACTTACTAAAATTAAGGACCTGTTTCATTATTTATTTTGTTTATACAATTATCTTTTTCACAAAACGAACTTTGCCGCTGCTCCTGCTATTACAGAATAAAAATCTGCATTTTTAGGATCATTAAGAAAATCTTTGTATTTTTTGAAAAACTCCGAATTTTTTCCTAGTATCTGAACCTCTTCTTCTGCAGTAAATGCACGATGTACAATTTGTTCAAGGTTCGGAGATATCTTTTCTTCTGTGATACCATTAATGTCATCAGGGACTGGATTAGCATCAATAAATGTCACATCATCTTTTACATATTCTACTGAGACTCCCACATCAATGTATTTTTGCAGTATGACATAAGCAGCCGCAAATTTATCAGCGTTAGTATCTACATTAGGATCATCACCATACCAAGTTTCAGCAAATTTACTCACATCATCTAAAAATC
The DNA here is from genome assembly GCA_029931535.1 of Margaritifera margaritifera. NCBI lineage: Eukaryota > Metazoa > Mollusca > Bivalvia > Unionida > Margaritiferidae > Margaritifera > Margaritifera margaritifera. The sequence continues at coordinate 659,062 of JAQPZY010001268.1, read as the reverse complement.
TGTGATTTTATCTTTTATGCAAAAAATTTCTATAGTTGCCAAAGTAGGCAGGGTCTAGATTATCTAGCTTTGCAATCTCCCCCTCTTTAAATTCAGCAATACCAGCTGCAGAAAATCTTTTTATATGTGATACTTTTGTAGCGGTTACAAGGAACATCTTGATGTGAACCTATACAATTTAGTGCCATTTTTAAAGCAGGCAAAGGTATATTTTGTCTAACCATAACATATTGATACACCATAGCATAAGCACCTGCAAATTCCGCAGATTTTTCATATAATGGATAAAGTGATTAAGAAGCAAATGCTGCTTGATCTATGACATTGCCATCGACTCTCATTGTAGTATTGCCTTCTGTTAATTGCAAAAATAGTCCTCTAATTTTATTTGTTGGTTTCTGGAAAAGGAGGTTTTAACCAATATAAAATATAATCTAACAAATATGTTGTTACAGCTGTCCCTAATGGATCATCAACTTGCAGCGGTTTATAAGGCCAAGTTATTCTTTGATTGATATTAGAGAGGTTTTTTTTCGTGTTCCATAAGTTCTACATTTTGCTCAGGTGTATTATTTTTTTAAAAATGTTCTAGTGCAGAAGCAGCTTCATAGTACTCAGAATCTAAGTAAGTATTATAGTATTTTACCATGTTCATGATTCGACTGAAATATACAAAAAGAGATGTTGCCATGATATCACCATCATTGACCTTAGCATGAAAATCTTTGATCGTGTCAAAGTCACCATAAAATATTCCAAGATCTCTGCAAAAATCTATGTGTTATAAATTTATTTCTAAGGTTTGAATCAGAGCCAAAAGATACTTTTTTTGATCGGCATGTTTGTCCATACATTCTTGTTCATCTTTATGTTCTTTTCCAGCACCTTTTTTCTTTTTTATAGCTCTGTATTGACAAATAGTTTGTACTGTTTCATGGTTAAATTCTGTGATGATATTGTGTAAAAGATTTTCAATATCATCTTCGTATTTATTAAGACTTTTTTATTACAAAAGAAATCATTATCTCATACTCTTTGTTTTTTTTTTATATAAAGTTCCTCAGCTCTCATAGCATACACAGAAGGATACTTTTTTTTCATCAGCTGATTTGTCAGCTTTAAGTAAAGATGCCTTTAGATTAATCATTCTATTAGCTGCTTCTATTTGCGCTGGTCTAGCATCTGCTGGAATAAACACATTTGCAGCGCCTAAGTTAAAAACCACATTATAATTTCTTTTTACAAGTTTCGATAAACTCTGCCATTATTTTATCAAGTTACATAAAATCTACACTTGATCATCTAAGGTAAAAATTTGAAAACAACTAAGGCCTGGATTTGGTCCTTCTGCATTTGTACAGTACAATCTAAACCATTTGTATTTTGTTGTGCTAACAGGTTCGGGTAATAACAATTCTTTAGCAGGTAACCCAATATAAGTTGGATTTGGCGCCATGTAAATTGGAGTAAAATTTGTATTATCCGTTGATCCCTCTAGTTTCCAATTATAAAACCTCTCAGCGCCGCTGACACGTCCTCGTAGAGTAAATTTCCAGATTGAGATCGGGCTAGGACATTCTATCTTAATCCAGGCATTTACTGATTAGCCATTTGTGGCCCGTTCATTAGTATTTGAAGCGGTAGCTAAATACCAAGCAAACGCATTAAATGGCGCAAATCCTGTATAAAATGAAGATGCTGTTATAATAAAGCCAGATCTATTTGTAGAATCACTAGTTAACGATGGGATATACCCGGCATTATTTTTTGTTCTTTTCAAATTTTTTGCTGAAACAGAATCAACGTAAGTTTTATTGGCCAAATCCTCACTTGCTGCTGGTACTGCGATAGATTTTACTTTATTACTTCCCATGTTGAGATCCCCAGCCATAGTATCTCCTGTTTTTCTAACAACAGCCATCAGCGCGTTTATTAAGTTGGCATAAGGCACAACTTCACTGGCACTGCTTGGTATTGGGACATTTGTTATTTTATTATTGTTCATGTTGAGAGTACCTGACATTGTGTCGCCGCTTTTGTGTAGAGCGTAACCAAATACGTATCCAGCGCTTACAGCGTAAGTAATATCTCCTGGTTCGTTTTGGCTTAGATTCTGGATTATATTATTGTTCATATTAATAGAGCCTCTAATGGCAAAACCTCCAAGGGGGGCATAGGCGTATAGCGCTGTCACATCCTGACCATAGTTCATAGCGTCTCTATCTTCAGGCGGGAAACTTGTTGGTAGTCCAGTTATTTTACCGCCATTGTAAAATGTCAAAGTACCTGGCATTGCATCACCTGTTTTACTTATTTGCAGACTGTTTACCGTAGTTAGGTGTTGTAAACTTACTGCTCGTGCTTGTGATAAGTTGCCGCTGGGAAGTGGATATGTTGTCTCTAGGTTAATAATTTTTTCCCCAGTCATATTTAGATCTCCTGTCATGGTATCTCCAGTATTACTTACTTTTTAATTGTTTACAGTGTTTAGCCGTTGTAAACTCAATGCTTGCGATAAGTTGCCGCTAGGCAATGGATAAGTTGTTTCTAAGTTTATTATTTTTTTCCCAATCATGTTAAGGTCACCTGACATTGATGTCACCAGCTCGTAAAACATAAATATCACTAACAACAACTCCATCACCTTCATCTCCATCTCCAACCAAAGTTCAAAATTGTGTAAAGTAACTCATTATTGTTATATTTTGTATAAAATTATGTATTAAATAAGCATCATCATAAATTGTGACACAGAAAACGTGATAGCGCAGAAACATAATTTTAACCAACCAAGCTGGCATTACTTAATTGTAGGTCGGACGTTTCTGGAAAAAAACAATCTTTTGATGAATCTGCTTCTTAATGATGGTTTCAATTATGATAAGGCTAATATTTACACAATAAATCATCAACAAGATAAATCCGAGCTGCTGCAGGAATACAAAGATAAAATTAAAAACGAGCTTAGGGCTGACGAGGACTTTTTTTATTATCCAAGCACCTGACCAAGTAACACCTGTATCAGAATTAGATTCTAGTAAAAAAAAAATTGTTTTTGATGATATTCCACTAGAACACAGAGAAATGCAAAAAAAAAAAAAAAAAAAAAAATATTTTTCTTTGTCACGAAACAAGCGCTGTAATACAATTTACCTAGCCTAGCCCATGGATTTTATAACGTAGACAGATTTATTTGCCGGCCTTGAAAAACACTGATATCCAAAACATTGCCAGGGAACAATGTGTGGATATATCAAAAGAAATATTTGCTGAGTACTACCACAAGGTCACCTAGGGTAAATATGACTTTTTATTGTTTGATAGATTTTGCGCTGACAGATCTAAGATGTGTCGCTGCGGCCTTGATAAATGTTTATGTGATTAAATACAATAAATGGACAATAAAGAAATATTAAGGAAAGTTGTTGAGCGACAAAAAGCTCTCAAAGAGACTTGGACACAATCACGCCTTGGTGAAAGACAAACCGAAGAAGAAACCGCAAAATTATCTAGGCCTGTAACAGCAGCTATTCTAGCACAAAAGACAGAATACACAACATTAGACCCTGCGATGTTAAAAAAAAAAACAGCATAACAACAAAGACTGAAAGGTTTCATCGGTGAAAGACCAGCGGCGATTGATGAAAAACAAGACGCTATCATTACAAAACAGCAGACTGTTATTAGTAAGTTAGCAAAAGAGTCTAAAAAACAACAAGCTGGTACTCAGTCCATAAAAAAATAAACTTGACACTATGGAAATGCCTGAAACACACATCGATAGACTTTATGATGAAGAAGAAGAAGATGTTAGAGCTGATGTTGATGCTGATGCTGATAAACTATGAAAGAAGAAATAAGTACAGAATTTGATCAGGGACATTTTTTGCTTCTCTTGATAGAGGAAGCGGCATTGATGTTTTAAATAAAATACGAGAAGCAGCAGATAAATTTACAAATGAAAAAGATAAAGCGATTACAGACATGCTTGGTGCTATTACTAAAGCAGAAGTCCAAGCAGAAATTGAATCATATATCGTTGCAACAATGTTTATGAAACTTATTCATGGTTATCTTAGTAGTATGTAAAGTGTACGTAGAGGTAAAACCAGGACATCTGCCTTTGCTGGAAAATCGTTATTTGAAACTTACAATAAAAAATTTGATCTTTATAAAAAAAAACTTGCTCGTACTGATTTTTTGAAAGATTTAAAAAGACATGGTTATGGTCTTAAAACAGGTGGCAACATACAATTTTATCAGTCTTGGGCTGAATTAGTTGACCACCTGATGTTATTAATCTCATCAAAAGAGGCTTTAAATACAGGGCTAGAAATTGACAGTGAAATCGTTGAGATTCTGGATCATCTGAGAGCTAATGGAAACTTAACCACAGATGAGTACTCTGTTCTTCACAAGGACCTCGTGGAGACTACGTCGCCCTAGGCTCTGCCTAGGGGTAACAAGCAAAGCTTGGTCGCCATGACACGCACAGTAACTTTGTTCCGTGCGCGTAATTTTGTCAAAATAAAAAATATAATGCAGACTACTACGTTACTTTTTGACTCTAAGCAGACAACAGGCAACAGCGCAAATTTGTCTGTGACTTACACGCCGCCAATACAACTTGACACTAACGCTCAATACCAGATTGGACTTATTTCAGCCACAATGTGGTCGTCGATTTTTAATGTGAAAACAGGTATCAATCACAATTTTAGATACTCTGCTGGTGCTTGGTCATCTTTTACAATACCAGCTGGCGCTTATAACGTGACTGATCTTAATACTGTTATAAAGCAGCTGATATCGCTAGACGGAGCTGACTCAAAGCATTTTACTCTTGAACCCAACTGCAATACGCTACGGGCCAAAATCACAGTAAAAATCTTTTTCTCGTGGATTTTTCTACCGCAAACACAATTGAACCTTGTTGGGATTTAACAAGTCCAAGTACGGTTCAAATACTGTCACGTCAATTAGATTTGAAGGTGAAAAACCAGTTGACATTACAGATGTAAGTACAATACTCATAAATTGTTCAATCGCAGAGGGATTCTCTATGAAGACCTCTATTTGCTGCCTCACAAAGCCATTATTGAGATACGAGGATCTGTGCAAGTAATTCCACCAGCAGTAGCATTTGCTGCTGCTGCTCAAATAACACTACAAAACAATGGATGGAGTATTTTCAAAAGTGCGCGATATGAACAAAATAATCAAACAATCGAGGATATCTCAGAGGATTTGCCAACTGCCAGTACAATTCTTAATATTGTTTCTTTCAGCGACGATTATTTAAAAACCGTCGCAACCAATATGTTTTGGTTTAAGGATACTGGTTCTGGTGGAACAGAAGGAAGAGAATTTAGAACATACCCTCTTCCTGCTGCTCTTGCAGGCGCAATTGGTGCTCACGCAAATCCTGCTAATCCTGCTGGTGCTTCTGCTGGTTATGTTGCAGCAGAAATAGGTGCTACTGTACGAGCACATCTTACTGCATTTGCTGTGGCTATAAATGAAATAAGGGCGTACAGACGCGATGGTTACAACGCGGGTTTTGCATCGCGAAGAGCTTATACAAACAATGGAGCAACAGTTTGTATGTTTTTGCCGCTATCATCAATCTTTGGTTGCTGTAGAGACGTAAATAAAGTTGTCAGGGGGATCAAACACACAATTATATTTCATCGAGATGAACGAAATGAATACATGCACAGGCCGCCGGTGTTGCTGACGGTCAATTTGCGGATGCCAAAGATTGTTCCATCAATAACAAAACAACTTGAACTTGCATCAACTCTTGAAACATTCACCAGAAAAATTAATTTTGAGCAAAATAAAATTAATCGCAAAGATTTTCCAAATACAACTACACATTCCTGGAGAATAACAAGCGAACAACTGCCTAGACATATTTTTGTTGTTTTCAGACCAATGGTAGGAGCAAACCCACAAGAAGAAAACAAAATGATATTTGAGCATTTTGAAATGAGAAGAATAAGCGCAAGAATAAATTCTAGGAGATACCCTGATCGAGTATTGGAATGTGATTTTAGGCCAGCAACATTAAACACCTCACGTGCTTATACAATGTTAATGGAAACGATGGAAAAATACCAATACTGTGATTGTGTCTCTCAGATTTCCATTGAGGAGTTTGGAACACTTTACCCAATATTCCACTTTGATGTTTCTAAACACCCAGAAAGAACTTCAGGATCACCAGCTGAAATTGAAATTGAATTTACTATCGTGGCTAATCCAGGTAATCCCTTTAATGGTTATGCACTTGTTACGTCAGATAGATATCTTACACTTGATGCTCTCAAAGGCAAGATGTCAATTCAGGTGTAGCTTGTGCAAATCAATGTAAACAGATTTAATAATGAGTTACGCACAAACTGAAGTAAATTTGTCTAGTGGACAAATAAAAAAATTAGCCAGAGCTGTTAAATCACGAAGAGAGGACACAGCCCGCCCGGCCACCGAAATTAAAACAAAAATAATGGTAACTAAAAATCAAATGAATAGAATTAAAAAAGGAGATCCATTTGTTTTAAATCTGTCAGAAACACAGGCAACCGCGATGAGTAAAATTGGTGGATTTTTTTGCCCTGCAATATCAATGTTGATAAGCTCAATAGCACCAAAACTCTTGCCAGTATTGGGCACACTTGGTTTTGCAGCAGCATCTGGGGCAATATCAGAAAAAAAAGCTAATGAGGAAAAAGTACTACCACGTACTGTGCTAAAACGAGGAATAGGAATAAAAACAACGAGATAAAAATTTTGTATGAATAATTAAAATAATGCCAAAGAAAGCGAAGACAAGTGGTAAAAAAAAAAGGTTTTGAGATAGAAGATAATGAAAAAATATAAAAAAATGTAACGTTTTTTTTTTGGAAAGACCAATTACACAAAAAAAAAAAAACAAAAAAAAAAAAAAAACCGCTAGGTTCTTGTTGTGTTATTAACATTCAAAATTTCAGTGATGGGTCTGGTAGCCATTGCATGGCTTTGGATAACAATTATTATTTTGATTCATTTGGGCTACCTCCTTGTTATCATATAAAACATTATGTTGGTAAAAAAAAAAATTATTCTTCAAATCAATTACAGCCAGTTAGGACAGTAGCTGTGGTTATTATTGTATTATGTTTATTAAGCAAATGGCTAATACAAAAATATTTTTAGATTTTATTACTAAATTTGAACCTAAACCATCACTGGCCAATGATAACTTAGCCGTTAAATTTATCTAACATTTAAGTATAAGCTTGGAGACTTACTGTTTTAAGTGTACAGCAGTAACTGCTAGTAAAGACCCTGAAACCGTGACGACAGCAAACAAAAGAAAAATGATAAAAAGTATCTGCACAATCTGCGATAGAAATAAAAAGTGTTTTTATAAAAAAAGATACCAAAATAGTGGCCCCAATGGACGCCCAAGCTCCGCATGAACGAGTTGGCGAGGCTCTTGTAGCCCAACTTGCGCTTGGGCATCTCCAAAGCTTCGCTTTGGGGAGAAATATTTTCGTTGAAGACCTGATTCTCCCTGTTAACGAGCAAAAATAATAAAAAAATAATGTGTAATTGCAGCGATGACTATCATCTTTGTGTGGAGGGAGATAAAATTGTTACTTATTGTAAAGGATGTGATAATAGAGCTGTTATTGGTGGGAGCTTACAGCTCTTGCCGTTAATAAAAGAAAATAAGTGGTGGCGCGCTTGACATTCATAAATTAATTGGTAAGTTACCAAAACCCAAGGGCAGTTGGACATAAACATAGAGGGCCTTGGAATCCGCTTGATCAACAAATTGATGATAATGATCAATCGCTGCCAGGACAAGAGCTATATAACGCCTTTGACGCAATTGCAATGAGACATGATATCTGTTACCGGGATAATCCAGAAGATAAACACGGCTGTGATAAGATTATGCTAGATGAGTTAACCGCGATGAAACCAAAAAATATGCTATAAAGATTTGACAGAATACTTGTTCAGTGAATAATTGACGCAAAATATAAACTTGGATAAGGCGGCATGGCCTGGGCGTCCCGGAAAATAAACCACCAAGCGAAGCTTGGCGCCATTTGTTGCATTAGCGCAGGAATTGCACAGACCCCCCAAAAAATAAATTTGCTCACAGAAACGTTGTGGCGAATGCAGTAGACTATGTCTGGGCTGTTGATCTTGCTGATATGTCTCAGCTGGCCAATTACAATGATGGTAACCGATATCTTCTAAACATCGTTGATGTTTTTAGTAGGTATGCATTTAGTGTTCCGGTAATTGGTAAAACGGGAAGCACAATAACAACTGCGTTTCATAGGAAAATAAAAACCAGAGAAAGAAAACCAAATAAAATTTGGACAGATCACGGCGTTGAGTTTTTTAACCAAAAATTTGAGAATGTTCTAGATCAACATAACATTGAAAAGTATGTGACAGGCAACGAGGGCAAGAGCGTTATCGTGGAAAGATTTAATAGAATGTTAAAAGAATAAATGTACAAAAATCTAACAGCAAATAACACGAGTAATTAAATTGATGTTGTACAAAAAATCGTTGATGATTACAATAACACTAAACATAGAACAATCGCGATGACTCCAAACGAGGAAAACTTAAAAGTCATCGAGATTTGATTGGAGCTACTGTGACGCAGCAGCCGCAACATAAATTTCACAAACATGATAGAATCAGGATTTCCCTGACAAATAAAAATATTTGAAAAGGGTTACACACGAAATTGGACAGAAGAAACTTTTATAGTTGATAAAGTACATAGAACAAATCCAGTGACTTATAAACTAAAAGATCATAACGGCGAGACAATATTGGGATCATTTTATGAACAAGAATTACAAAAGACAGCGCAGGATGTTTTTGTTACTGAAAAAGTTATTGAGACCGAAGGGAAAAAAGGTTTTGTTAAATGGCGAGGTTATTCTGATTCTTTTAAGTCCTGGATCCCCACAAATACCATCAAAGATTTTCAATAATGGTTTATAAATTAGTTCGTATTTTATTAAAACTGAGCGGCATTTGTTAGGTTTGAAGAGCTTAATAAACTTGTTCTTTCTTTCTTGTGTTATAAATCCTGTGTCAGCCATTAGCGAGAATATCTTAGCAAAGATAAAATCAAATTTAATGTTTTTCTGTCGCTCAGGAATTGTTATATTCATAAAGAAAAATTCATCTCCATACAAAATTTCTTTTTCATCTGGGGTAAAATCCAATCTGTAAAACATTTTGGCCAAATGATATTTTATATTATAACGACCAGTATTTGAATTGCCGTAATGTTTTTTATTTGCCGCATCAACTCCAATATCATCAGTATCATTAATATCACCTTGCTAATAAACGTATTCTTCTTGTTTAGTATCATCAGGATCCTGTTGAACAAAATCACTTTTTGGCTATATTTGGCCAAGCTCCGCTTGGATATGCCCAGGCAAAGCCTGGGCTGGTTCTGCCTTGTAAATTTCATTAAGAAATTTAAAAAGATCCATTATTGTACTAATTTAGTCTAAATATTAAAATAATAATGACAGTAGAATCACGTTACATTACCAAATGTAAAATCTACTAAAAAGAAGATTTTGATTAAAAAAAAACTAAAAGAAGCCTTTTTTAGAGGCGATAACTTTTCACCGTATTATTTTGGGATTGTTGAGGGAAATGAGGATGAGGTCCTGCTGTCCCAGGAAAAAAGATGTAGATTATTTTTCGATAAAAAATGTCTTATCGCATATTCTAAAAATGATTTTATGCTTCATTGTCACTCTTATATTAGTAGAGAAAAACTAATCTCAAATTTGAAACTATCAGACACTTTAGTCTAGATATAAAAAGTCGATCCAAGTGTCAGGAAATTTATCTGATCTTGCTGATTTACAGATTCCATCAGCAACAAACTTTACTGCTTTTGGGTCAATACCAAAATGGATTGCAGCTGCTTTTATTGAAGTCCACTCTCTCTCTCTCGCTATTATCTGATAGATTTATTGAGATAATAGGATGTGATATTTAATTTACTGCAACTCTCAGTAAGTTTTCTCTTGGTGTTACAGCTTTTAAATTGATTAAGCTGTTATCTATTTTGTTACCATTAAGATGATCAATGACAAAAACAGACTGTATTTGTCCATTATAACATTCATAAATAAATCTGTGCACGTACAAAGTTTTTCTTTCACCGTTCTTGCTACTTACTCTAACATTTTGCTATCCTGAGTTATTTTCTGTTCCTGGTACTAATCTTTTACTTTTTATATGTCTTACTTCTCCAAGTCTATTAGCCTCATAATTGTCATACTTGAAATGAGTCTTAAACTTATTTTCTAGAGCAAGATTTGACAAATTATTATCTTTATTGTCCTCATTTATGTGGTAAACTCTAATACCTTTTGGAATATCCCCATGAAATACTTGCCAAACAAAATCGCATCAAAACATCTCAGTATACTTTTCATCACCGGATCCTTTTATACGTACAGCATATTCCGCAGGGGTTAAATGACCAAATGGTCTTTTATACTGGATTATTTTTCTAGCTTTGTTAGCTGAGTATAGATTATATCTGAGATGTACCTGATACAGATCCATATTATGCTATATAGGGTAATCTCTAATAGAAAATTCTTATATTAGACAAATGATATAGCTATAGAAAATGGCGAACAAAATACCCTGAATACATCAGTGATAGAGCATCTCAGAGTACTATCAATCTACTGCTGTTTAAAGATCATTACGCATGGATAAAACACTTTAATGGATTAGTCAGTGGTCAATGCAATAAGAGCAATAGAAAAAAATATTTTTGTTACAGATGTTTGCACGGCTGTAAAACACAAGATATCTTAAATAAACATACTGTGTACTGTACTGAAGTTCAGAAAATAACTTTACCAGATGAAGATGAAAAAATGTTATTTTTTACAAACTACAAACATCAGCTGAAAGTCCCATTTATAATTTACGCAGAGTTTGAGGCGTTACTTGAGACTGTTGAAACTGTTACTGGAGACCCTGACAAATCATCAACGACAAAGATCCAAACTCATATTCCACGTGGAGCTAATAAACTTTCACAAAACAAAATAATAAATTACAGAGGACCTAACCCTGCTAGATGGCTACTAAAGGCCTTGATAGATGAGGTAAATGATATAAAAAAATATTGAAGAACATTGTCTCTATGATACCTCTCACTGAGCAAGAACAAATTGATTTTATAACCACTGATAAATGTACACTCTGTAGTAAAACATTAGAGCAAGATAGAGTCAGCGACCACTGTCACATCGCAGGGAAATATAGAGGAGCTGCCCATGATAAATGCAATCTCCACTATTGTTTACCAGACTTTATCCCTGTAGTTTTTCGTAATCTACGTGGTTACGATAGTCATATCATAGTGGAATCTTTGGAGATTCAGATATCATAGAAGTTCTAAAATTAAATGGAAATAGCAAGATCAAGTGTATACCTAACAACATGGAAAAGTATATGAGTGTCACACTTGAAAAACTTAGTTACCAGTTTACACTAGCATCTTTACGCTAGCATCTCTAGAGGAACTTGTAAAAGGCTGTAGTAGATATGATAATCTCACCGAATATTTTGGAGATAGAGCTGCTGATCTAAAACAAAAAGGAATTTATCCGTACGAGTACACGGACAGCTGGGATAAATTTAATGAAACAACACTACCTGATAAAAAGGCCTTTTATTCTAAGTTGAGTCTCGAGGACATTAGCAATGAAGAATCTGATTATGCTAAAAAAATCTGGAATAAATTTAGTCTTAGAAATCTTGGTGACTATCACGATTTTTACTTGAAAACTGATGTTTTGTTACTCGGAGATGTCTTTGAAGAATTTAGAATATCTGTGTCAAATATTATGGCCTAGATCCAGCCTGGTATTATACATCCCCTGGACCATCTTAGGACTCTGTCTTAAAGTTAAGTCAAATAAAACTAGAACTTTTAACTGATACTGACATTTATTGTTTCATAGAAAAAATAATCCGCGGTGGAATCTCCGTGATATCTAAACAAATATACCAAGGCCAACAATAAGTACCTCAGTGACCATACTCCAGATGAAGAGTCATCTCATATCATTTACTTAGATACTATTAATCTGTATGGATATGCAATGTCACAACCGTTGCCGCATAGAGATTTCAAGTGGATTAATGTGGTTCAGTTTTTAGGTGATAAAAAAGAAATACCTGAAAATGTTGGGTATTTCGTGGAAGTAGATTTATATTATCCTGGAGAATTACATGACCTCCACAATGATTACCCGTTTTGTGCTGAAAATATGATAGTCCAAAACAAGCTGCTATCTGATCATCAGCTGGAACTAAAAAGCGACTACGGAATAGGACCTAGCAAAGTAGAAAAATTTAGTTCCAAATTTAATGGATAAAGAAAGATACGTCTTACACATAGAATCACTACGACAGGCTCTTTGCCACAGACTTACTTTGAGAAAAGTTCATCGGGTACTAAAGTTCAAACAATCTATGTGGTTAAAGAGCTATATTGATTTTAACACTAATAAAAGAGCAGCTGCTACAAATTATTTTGATAAAAATTTCTTCAAGCTGATGAACAATAGTGTATTTGGCAAAACTATGGAAAATATAAGAAATAGGGTAGACGTGGAAATACCGAATACTGTAAAGAGACGTGATAAAGTGGTTGCCGATGATAGTTTTGTTTCTATGAAAACATGAAAATTTAGTCACGGTTCACAAAAGAAAAACTTATCTTTTGCTCAACAAACCAATTTATGTTTGAGCTGCAATTTTGGATTTATCAAAGTGTCTGATGTATGATTTTCACTATGGATTTATTAAAAAAAGAGTATAAAGAGGCTGAGTTATTATTCACTGACACATACAGCTTGTACTACAAAATTTACACAGAGGATATATATGCTGACCTTTACAAAAACAAGGAACGTTTTGATTTATCATAGTATCCCATTGATAGTTGATTTAACTGCGGTGATAATATGATGAGACAAATTTTGTACCTATCTTAGAGTTTATATGATCAAGGAGAAAATGTATTGTATAAAACTAGATGATGAAAAAATAAAAAAGATAGTGAAAGAGATTTAAAAAAGTGTAGTTGAGAAGATGAGCACTATAAGGAAGCTTTAAAAGGTAAACAATCTCACATTGAGATGACTGTGATAAGATCAAATTTATTGATTGAGAATCACATAATGGAATTTTCCACAAAAGGGTAAATGGTATCTGGCCGACAAGGTCATCGACTAAAATAATGATTTATATATATATAAAAAGAAACAAGAACACCTAAGAGGGGGTTAAATTTTTATCTAACAATAATAAAAAGATTAAATTTTATCTAACAATAATAATAGCAGTGAAAATCAAGTAGTAGGGCTGGGGGGGGGGGGTAAAAGGCTTTATTTCCCTTAGATATCAAACCAATAGTAGTAGGTTAAAGGGCCCGGTTTTCAGGTCAGTCCGTGAATTAACTAAATTATATTTGTCCTAAAATCTGTTATATAATTATTAAACAACTTAGGGCAAGTATAAAATTAGATAAAATCACGGACTGGCCTGAAAACTGCCCTTTACCCTACTACTGCTTCTTTCCAAAATTTACAAAAATACTTGATGTTGACTATTCTAATTAAAAAAAAAACTAGATTGGAATTAACTAAATTATATTTGTCCTAAAATCTGTTATATAATTATTAAACAACTTAGGGCAAGTATAAAATTAGATAAAAATTAGATCCAAAATTTACAAAAATACTTGATGTTGACTATTCTAATTAAAAAAAAAACTAGATTGGAATTAACTAAATTATATTTGTCCTAAAATCTGTTATATAATTATTAAACAACTTAGGGCAAGTATAAAATTAGATAAAATCACGGACTGGCCTGAAAACTGCCCTTTACCCTACTACTGCTTCTTTCCAAAATTTACAAAAATACTTGATGTTGACTATTCTAATTAAAAAAAAACTAGATTGGAATTGATGTGCAATAAATTTTAAACTTTTTTTCTCTGTCTTACACTTTATAAAATGTATCTTTAAAAAAAATGTAACAAAAGAGAGGGTAGTTTGAAAAGTCAGGTTTAAAGAAGAGGCTTCTTATCAATACTTCTCCTGAGATGCTGAAAAACGTGTTGACCTAATTTGTTGTTACATATATGTGCAATAACAATTAATTTTTTTTTCTCATTCTCATTTTTGAATAAATGTCTGGCAAAAACATATATTCATAAAAGGGTATTTTTCTAAACATCCGGAAGGACTTAAAATAGTGTTTATAGGCTATATCAGTGATTCTGCAGATGTGCTATAAGGGTTACATTTTACCCGTGACTTTCTTATTTGTCAGATTTCAATAAATATTTGACAGATTGGTTTTTAGTTTGTGTGGGGTTTAACACCATTTTTCAGCTAACGATATGTTGTACATGACGGTCAGTATATTTGGTGAAGGAAGAATCCGGAAAAACCCTGGGAAGAACCACCGACCCAAGGGAATCTACCGGAAAGCTTTCCCACATAATCTCTCATATACCCACGTTGGTTGAGCCGAGACTAGAACCCACGTGTACAGAGGCGAGATGTGAGTGATCTGTAAAGGCGAGCGCCTTAGACCTCTCGGCCATTCCGGGGCCCATAAATGTGAGAGAAAAGAATATTTTCTAACTTAAAATTTCAGAAGATTTTGTCATCCCTGCTACTAGATTCCATGGAAGATTGCACTGACGGTTTTCAGGTTACATAAGTAGTTGATGCAGATGAGCAGTGAAAAACAAATGGATACACTTATCATTGAAGATATCCCAGATATTAACTAATAGGAAGTTGGTTGATTCGGCATTTGTCTTTATAGCTCAGTTTAACTTTGACAGTTATACTATCAATAAAATGCATAAATGTTATGGTACCCAAAGCATAGATCACAACATAGCATAACAAAATAAATTCTAAAATGTTTCGAAACTTTCTTCCAAATAAAACTTAAATGTCTAACATGAAGAGCTCTGACGCTGAATTGGAAATTATGGGCAAGTAAATAAAATGTTTTCACCTACCACAAACTGAATTCTTTACCGTATGCTTAAGTTATGGATTAACTTGCCTTAATGCATCTTTGCAATGGTATATACATTGATATCTAGTTGAAACGTGTAATGATCATTAAACACTGTTTTTAAAAAATGTTTGCAATTCAACCTAAATTGCTTTGAAGCTTGATATTGATGAGAACTTGGTCGAGTTTCATTGACAGCATTTTACATTATTGTTTAGCAGAGTTATAGCCCATAACTGTCAGAGTCACGGTTCTTTTGTTTCCGTACATTAACCCCCTAATTATTATTGCAAATTTGGAATGCAGTTTGATATTAATGAGTCCATAGCTGAGTGTAATTGTCAATAGTTTAGATCATTCTTCAGCAGAGTTATAACCTCCAATTTGTGGACCCATATAGTTTAAAATCCACATAATAACGTCTTTGATTCCGCTCCAGGGTTATGGGGCAACGCTGAAAGGCAGGGACAGTACAGGAAACAGTTGTTTGCTTTAAAATTCTCACATTGTAGGGAAAATGAACATACTATTACATGTATTTCGCCTACTTGGCTTGGCATATATTTTTTATCAGTATTAGGAAAATCAGCCGAAAATGTTACGTTATTGGCTTATTGTTTATAATTTACCAAGAAATTCAGGGGAAAAAAATAGCTACACAGAGCTAGCAATCATCTGAGAGATGCACATCACAGGTAAGGCCCAGCTGTGTACTATCAAACCTTAACCGACTTCCATCATTCAGATATCAAAATGAAGAAACTTGAAAGTACATTACATTTTCTATAAAACTGGCACATCCCTATTTTTATAACAAGGTTTACCAGTGGAATAAATCCAGGGAAGACCGTTTCCTAAAAATTGATAACCGTGTGCAAAATTGCGAAATTCCCGATCGGAACCAAGGTATGCTGCTTGACATTGATAAGACCTTGGCTGAGTTTGATTGTTTAGATTTTTCATCATTTTACATAATCATCATTTAACAGATTGTCACCATACGACCAGCATTGTGCTGATGTACTGTTAAACCCTATGCACATACATATACATACATCATTTACCAGAGTTGCAGCCCCTGATTTTCGGGAATCGATCCACTTTCATTTCTGCATGATAAGTACCTTATTATTGGATTTCAATTAAATGTAATGGGCAGCTCGACATTGATGGCCGAGTTTAGTTGTCATTGTTGCTCATTGACTTCATCACCATTATCACCTAGCCCCTTTCTGCATAAAACTACTCTCCTATTTCCAATGAAAAACACGGTAGATCAGTTCCTGGAATATGCTTGTTTTCTTAAAAAGAGCTAGTCATACATTATTAAATTTAAATCATATCTATCCTCCCCACCCCCCAAATACAGCGAAGGTGGAATAGACCGTTTTTACAATCTCCAATAGAAGCATCCTCAGCCTTGTCTGCCATGTTAGGGGGGTATCAAGTATGAGACAAAAAGTGTAAAGCCACTGCCTGATAGCAGTGCGTTGCAAAGAATACGATGAAATATTGCATGTTGCGCTCATATATTTGAGTGTATTAAACTTGAAATGATCATTTGTAATGAGTAAAAGTTTTGCTTCACCCCCACCCCCTGCAAGTTATTGTCTCATATGGGATATATATTTATTTATTTTTCAGAGTGATATTTCATTTAAATTAATTATATGCAGTTAGTATGTACACCATATATTTCACTTCCTTTATTAATATGCATATTATTACTTTGTACAACAGTCAAGGGGAATATACGCCCGAACCCTGGTCCATACACAATTTTGTCAGTCACTAAGACGATGATTGTTGTGTGTTCCTCTATTTATTTTAGGCAATCACACTTTCTTTCAAACATTTTTTAGTTTTTTATCCCTTTTTCCATACTAGTTGTTGTATATTCTTCCTTAAAGAATTGATTTCAAAAATCTGTTTTTCACAGCAAATACCATTTCAATTTCTGTAACCGTTTTCCCATGTCCTCACTACTAATAAGTAAAGCAGCTGATGACCTTGGGGTCGTAATTTAGTAGTGATTATCTAATGTAATTATCAACCTTGAAACGTCATTGCAGGTAAGTTAATTACGAAAAACTTAACTGACTTCTGCATTTGTTATGATAATGTACATTTGTTCGAGTACTTGGACTCAGGAATGTAATCAAGATTATAATATCTAGTTATTTCAATATTTTAGTTTTCATTCTATTTTAACGGTTTTCTCTCAGACTAGAATCATTAAACTCGAATAACGAGCTATCCATGTGGTTCGGCTGTTAGTCCACCATTGTTCTTAGTACACATATATGATACATAGACCCTAAGCCTCACTATGGATTATCGAGATCATGCAGTATTCTTCTGACACATACTAAGCCGTTTTCTCTGATACTGTTATTGATGTGTACATCAAATTTTCATCAATACATTATACAAGAAGACTAGTTCTAAAGAAACCTTGTCACTGTGGCCATCTAAATTGTGAAGAAAATATAGTGGTACATTTTCTAAACTGTTCACTTATTCAAGAAAATATTATTTCATAAAGCTTACATTGTTATCAAAGTTCTAGCTTGTATGCTGATGTTTATTCGGAAATCATGTATGGTGCATGCGAACTAAGTCTCTCTTACCTATATTAGTGAGAATATGGTTACTGGTCTTCATTGTTTTATTTTTTAATTAATTTTGTTTGTTTAAAAATCAAATCAGTCTAAACTTTGAGACTATTAGGTTTACCCATATCATGTTTTCAAATTGATGAATCTTTCTAGAGTAATTAACATTGATACCATTTTATCCTTTATAATTTATTATACTTTCAAATTGATGAATCTATGTAGAGTAATTAACATTGATACCATTTTATCCTTTATAATTTATTATACTTTCAAGTTTAAAGGTGACTTGGATCATATATCTTTTGACATAAGAAAGGAATGACTGATTTTCTCCTTTAAATTCTTTTCCTCTCATTGTAATTAGGCAACAATGTATCAAAAGTGTGGCTTTACAAAAAGGTAAAGTTAAATTACTTTGTTTTGGATCCAATGGCTTCACCTTATGACACCATCTAATATGAACTTTTGCTGTCATAAATAAATGTAAATGTATTTTCATCATTGAAGTCTTTGGTTAAATAGACAAGGATGCCTTTGTAATCATTGGATACATCACATGTTTTATTTAGTGTCAGTTGGAGACAATGGCCGTTATCGCCAGTCAGAACCCTTGGCTGAATGTTTAGATTACACAAATGTGTGTGATGGACCATTTCTTCCCCAACCATGTGTTCAGTCAGTCTTAGATTAGATTGTAGGATTGTAATTAGTAAAGTCACTTTGAAGAATGATCACTGTTGGACTGGAATGTAAGAGTAGGCATTTGGAAAACTCAAGTATACATCAGCCCATACTTTTCGAACAAAATGCAGTGAGTTCCATATCATTAAATTTGACACAAATTTTACCTAGTGATGTATTTGAAGGATTCATCTGTTTTTAATAGTTATTCAGGCATTTCACATTAAAAATAAACATATTATTTTGAATATAAAGCAGAGAGAAGATGCAGCATTATTCATCTTTGTACGGTCAAACCATCATTTAACTTTGTGATCATTACCCTATATTTGTAGGTATTGTCAAATAAAATAATATTTTTGGCGGGTTTATTTTCACTTTTTTCTTTGTTAACGAAGCTCCACAAAATTAAATCGACAATGATAAATAGCATTGTTGAACAAAACTAAGATAAATAGTGTGATTCCACAAATTGTATCAC
The DNA here is from genome assembly GCA_029931535.1 of Margaritifera margaritifera. Taxonomy (NCBI): domain Eukaryota; kingdom Metazoa; phylum Mollusca; class Bivalvia; order Unionida; family Margaritiferidae; genus Margaritifera; species Margaritifera margaritifera. Next base: position 640,153 of record JAQPZY010001268.1, on the reverse strand, counting down.
TACAAAATTATCCGTTTGCAAACAAAACTCCAATGTTATCTCAACGTGTATTTCAGATATCATAGTATATTTGCATTTAGAAACCTTTATTGTCTGTTATGGGCAAAAAGAAAGCATTAGTCTTGGTGTGCAAAGACTTTGATTATAGAAATGGCATACAGGTTGAAAACTTCAATGCCATTTTACAGTAAACCCATGTCCAGGTTTTAAGGTTTATGCTCCTATTTTGGATATTACACCGTGTATTGTGGGCTTAATAACTTCAAATGAGCAGAGCAGAAACTGTACAATGTAGTTAGTTCTAACTGTTAATATTACCTAGATTACTTTATGGCACACGCAATTCCAAACTGATGAACATTTTTAATCAAATTATACTAGAACAAACATTTTTTCTTTTGTTAGTTTCATCATCATCATAATCATCATCATCAATATCCTCATGCCAGAATGCTTTCAGTCAATTTGATCCAATGACTTCACTTGTTTTGAAGAAGAAGTTATTTAATTGTTTTTCTATTTTTAGTAATGGTGGCAATATTTGATGGTGGATAGACACATTTGTAAAATCTTGAGCAAAGTTTGGTTGAAATTGGTGTTACACTTTTTTGAGAAGTTGAAAATAGCAATTATTGACAGACAACAGATGACGCACATCCGACAAAGCACCATACCACAAGTTCACTTGGCCTAATGTCCATTTGAACTAAAAACCAATGGTGTGTGCTCGAGAAACTGTGATATTCTATCAATTCGTTAAGAAAGAAAATATATCAACTAGTGTTGAACAAAGGAAGGATAGCAATTTTTATTGTTTGGAAGGTAAAGTGGTTGCTTTAAAGAACTATGAGGAATACAGAGTGATTATCGTCTTGGCAATGTTTTGAATAGACTAAGGTGTGGACGTACCCTCCCACTTGACTGACTGTCATCCAAAGTAATTGTATGCATACTAATAAATGAATATATACAGTGTATATACTAACTACATATCCCTAATCTATATGAAATCTCACTCAGAAGAAAAAAAAAACATATATAAATCTCATATACGATACCATAACTTTTGCAGGGGGCAATGGGGTGTGGGGGGTGGGAACAATATATATATAGAATAAAATTTTGTTTACAAACACATGAAATAAATAAGAAAAAAGGATAAGTAAACATTTGACCGAATGAAGTAAATGGATCTTTTCAAGTTAAATACAACCAAAGTATATGAGAGCAACATGCAATGTTTCATCGTGTTCCTTGCATCACACTGCTATCAGGCAGTGGCTGTACACTTTTAGTCTCATTCTTGATATCCCAGAGCATGGCAGACAAGACTAAGGATGCTTCAATATTGGAGATTGTGAAAGGATCTATTCTTTCTTGGGAGGGGGGGGGAGGTCAGTCTTTAAACTTTAACTTATGTGTTTATATTTTAAAGTTATATATTTGGATAAAATGGTTGGATATAGACATGTTTTGGACTGTTTACTGTTATTCCAAAGCGTGCCTGACCTCAGAGCTGGGAGTTCATTGTGTAATTAACACCTCTTTGAATGCAGAGTCTTCAGGTTCCTTAGTAGGGAATAATATTTTTACTTGTCAGAACCATTAATTATTGTGCTTGACTAGGAGCTGTAGATTTAAATCAAAAGGGCTGTACTGTTATTTAGATGGTTTTGATGAAGTATATATAATTATGAGTGGCAGACAATTGAGATACTAATCTTGGTTGTGTAAGTGATCCTTTTGAATGTGGTATAAGGAAAGATCACAAGTCTGCACTGAATAGTAAAGATAAAATAAAGTGAGAGTGAAACACCTGTGATACAATACTGATGACATCTTGAGGTAGACAGCTATTGTGAATATAATCTGTTGATAAAGCACAAGTTAAAAAGGTATTATATTTGGAGAAAATATTGCTACCCACAAATATCAGTAAATATAAATAGCATCAAGTTTCAAGTTTTAATGAGAATGCAAAATTTTAATAGATTTTCTTTCGGAAACATGAATTGTCAAAATTGATTAAATACATTCAGAAGAGTTCATCAAGTCTTCAATAATTATTTTCTCCATGATTCATTAAAGTCTTTGGTTTCGATAAATGTTATAATTTAAAATGTCATATATAATGCGTCGTAAATATATGTTTCTGAGAAAAATATGAATATTTAACTAACAAATTATGTCCTCTTAAAAAAATAAATGAATGATCGAATGCAATGTTTGAACACGGTAATGTTGCAATAAGATTATTAATGAATTCGCTAAAATATTAAAGTAATCAATAATTGTATAGACTGTAAAAAGACGAGTGTTTCGTTTGCAAGTAACTTATTTGATATGCTACTTTATTAAAGATACATTAATTTTTCTTGTTATGATGCCAAACAAAGTTCCCACTACAGTAATTTAGTATAAATTAAGTTAATGTCTGCTTGCTGATACTCCTATTTTATGCTCTATAATACCTGCAGTGGGGGGATGGAAGATATTGATCCTTTGGGACAGTGGATTTGCTCTAATTCACACCTACTTAGTATACTGTTGTGAAGAAGGCATACACACACTTTACACTGTAACAGTATAACTAATGCTGCAATAGGAAGTATTTGTCCATTTGCTGTTTATTGGGGTTGGGGAGAGGGGGGAGAGAAAGAGAGAGAGGAGGGGGATAAGGTTCAGCTATTAAACTTTAACATATGTGTTTATATCTTAAAGTTATATATTTGGATACAATGGTTGGATATGGACATATTTTGGCCTGTTTACTGTTATTCCAAAGTGTGCCTGACCTCAGAGCTGAAAGTTCATTGTGTAATTGACACCTCTTTGAATGCAGAGTGTCAAGTTCCTAGTAGGGAATAATGTCTTTACTTGTCAAAACCAAATATCATTATGTTTGACTATGAACTGTGGATTTAAATCAAAGGGACTCTACTGTTATTTAGTTGGTTTTAATGAAGTATGTATAATTGTTAGTGGCAGACAATTGAGACACTAATCTTCGTTGTGTAAGTGATCCTTTGCATGTGGTATAAGGGCAGATAGATTACATGTCTGCTCTTGGGCATTGAATGGTAACGATCAAAGCAAAGTTGAGGCTGTAATACCTATGATACAATACTCATAACATCTTGAGGTAGACAGCTGTTGTGAATATAATATCTTGATATTGTTTGTGGAAGATAAAATGACATTACTGAAATTAGTACCATGAAATATTAAAATTCTGAATACATTTCAAAATTGGAATTCACCTGGACTTTTACACTTTAAAATCTCTCACATTCCCCAAAGACTGTTATCTTAGTTTTTACCTTGAAAATTATCAGAACTCGAGACAAACAATAGAACTCTAGACGAAAAATACCCCCATCCCCAAACATTTTTAATACTTTTTCCCCCACAAATTTAATCAAAAATGAGACAGAGGAAAATACACCCTTATTGCACATCCACATAACAGCATATTAGGTCAACAAGTTTTCAGCAGCTCAGGAGAGGTATCGATAAGAAGCCTCTTCTCAAAACCTGACTTTGCAAAACACCCTCTTTTGCTACATATCTTAAAAGAGAAAATGATCAAATGTAAGGCAGAGGAAAAAGTTTAAACTTGATTGCTCATCTAATTCAGTAGCTTATTTAATGAAAATAGTCAACATTAAAATAGTATTTTTGTAACTTTTGGAAAGAAGCACAAGTTAAAAAGGTATTATATTTGCAGAAAATATTGCTCCTACAAATATCAGTAAGTAGACAGATGTTGTGAATATAACCTGTTGACATAGTTTGTGGAATATAAAATTACTGAAATTAGTACCATGAAATATTTAAATTCTGAATATATTTAGAATTTTAATTTACATGGACTTGTACACTATAAAATCTCTCACATTCCCCAAAGACCGTTATCGTACCTTTTACCTTGAAAAACATCAAAACTCTAAATAACAAACATTAATATCATACTCATATTTTATAAATTTATGTACATGGTGCTTAGTTCAGAATGAATCTGTATTAGTGTAAATGTAAGTTTAGAATATATTTTTATAGAAACTTAAAAATTGAAATTTGACAGAAACTTCTAGTTTGAATACATATATGAAAGCCATGTTTTAGCGGTGCATTACCTGCAACAGTGTTGGAAATGTAACCCCAGTGGAGGGAAAAATTTACTCTCACAAGTGTACAAAAATTCTTTATTGAACAATTTTGGACAGATATTGCAAAGGAGTTTCCAAATGGGGAACAGACCTTCCATGTGGGTAATTGTTTGGTCCATATTCATAGGTGGACAAAACAGTAGAAAACTAATCTCTAACCTGGCAATCAAAGACTGTGGGCCTCAATATGTGTAAGGATATATGGCAAATAATTAAATCCATTCTTGAAAAAAAGACTACATGAAATGAAATCTAGGTCTGATCACATTCGTATTATTCTTGACATTTTGGGCTCTCTCAGTCAATCTATTAGAGGACTGTATGACTATACTTAAGTGATTACAAGTTATGATAAGAGCCATGAGATCAGTTACCAACTGTTAGATGTGTAAGTACTATTTTCTTTCAAATGTTTGTCAGGAGATTCTTTAGAAATAGCAATGATGTTAGTTTACCTTTTATGATGTCAGTGTAAGTGGCTACTCACTTTTGATCCGGTACTGTAGCAATATTTATGGTGGAATATTTGTGAAACAATAAAGAGAAGACTCATGTATGGCAAAACTGGAGGTGGGGTGGGGTGTGTGACATAAATGCATAACAGTGAGGAATTGGGGAAGCTACTTGCATGAGCTGGACTATCGAGAATTGGGCAAATTGTGTTTAAAGTTCGTGTTATGAAGACTTAGCTAAATATTAGCTAAGTTCTGGAATATGAAGGCTTAGACAAATTTTAGCTAAAGGTCTTGACCATTATGGCTTAAGTTCTTGACTATTGGGTTTGAGCCAAACTTTGGCTAAGGTTCTGGACTATGAAGGCTTTGCCAAATTTTTACAATAGTTCTTAAGTACCATTTTTCAAAGCAAGTAGCCAACTTTTGGCTAAGCCAAATTAGCCCACTGCAGATGTCTGATTTGATTAAATGGAAAAACTCGCATGAAATCGGAAACTGTTCTGACATCTCTCCCTTAGTGGTTGCACCTCTCAGGTCGGGCTTATGCAGGCCGCACATCTTTGCCCCCAGTTCTTTCCATTTTTCCTCCACAACATCTTGGTGGAGACCACAAACCTAACTCTAGGCTCGTTGGGCTCCTCCTCAGGCATCCAATCTAGATGACCCAATCTGCGAAATTTTTCTTGGATTTTCATCCAGTTCTTATTGAGCCCGTCTAATTCCGTCTATCTTCTCCTTCTCTCCTCTTCCCTCTCCCTCTTCTCCTGCTTCTTGACCCTTCTCTCCTCAGCCCACGCCGCCTTGATCTTTAAAACTTCATCATCCATCACCCCTCTGACGAACTGTTTATCAATTCTCACAGAGGTAATTTCCTTCTTTAAGTGTCTCGTGTGGGTGTAGCACTACATCTCCTCCACCCTACCAAGGAGGTGCTGAACTTGTCCGTCAAACTTGCGCCTCCATCAACTTGCCCACCTTGCAATGTTCTGCCATTCTTCTTTCTTGTCTGGTAGACGATGAACAACATAACTGGCGAACGCACCGCTTTATGTGCTTGAAGCACAGATGAGAAGGAAAACATCCCTCACACAGAAAACAACCTCACACAGAAGAACAATTGAACAGAAATCGCGCCGACCAAACAGAAAACCATTTTTCTGATTTTTTTTACATAGGTTTACACAAGGGTAAGGGAGTGTTTATATACACTCTATACCCACACAAACACACATTTTATAAGGGAAGAGGTTTTAATTTTTTGGGGGGAAAGACATACACAAGCATACAAACAAAAACTTCTTTTGCAAAATGATTAGTATCTCTCTTTTCTGGAGATGTGGGTGATGTGGTTTGATGAGTGGTTATGGATTTTAGCGCTTAGCAGGATGACCACGTCTCACTACTGGCTTCATCGCAGCACAGGGACCCTTCTTCGTGAAGGAGAAAGAGAAGTCCTCAATGTCCATTCTGCATTCCACCTCTTCTCCTCCCTCATGCTGATGTTGCTGCTGCAGATGTTGTTGCTGTTGTTGCCATCTAAGATATTCCAGATATCTAAGATGCTCCCCCCACCCGTCTTTTTTCTTTCCCATTCTTCTTTCTCCCTGATAATTTCCTCTTGAATCACGTCTTCTAAGAGGTCTTGTTCCATTTTCAAGAAGATATGGGTCTTTTTGTCCATCTTTTTCTGAATCAGATGGCATCTGACCTTGTGCACGTGCACCAGGGTTTCACTGAGTTTTGCCATTCTACTCATTTTGTTTGGTTGACAAGTCAACAATGGGTGGCAAGACCGATGAATGCACCGCTTTATATGAGAAAAGAACGGGCGTGAAGGACCCCTTCCCCCAATTCGAGAAATGTGAAAGAGCATGTTAATACAATTTGTTTTCAATAAATAAAAAACAAGACAACACCATTTTTGTTTTCAAAAATCAACATATTTAATAATAATAATAATAAGCTTCTCAAACTCAAAACAGGAACACAAATGGGCAAAGTTTTAAACATGAATATATTTACAAGGTTGACAAGTCTGGTTGAAATTGGTGTGTCAGCTGAAAATAGCAATTGCCGCCGGACGCTGGATGATGCACGCCGGACAAAGGGCAATACCAAAAGCATGGAGAAAAGGGCATTAATAGCAAAAGCTCACTTGGCATTTTCAAGATGGCAGTCATATTGGACGTCAGATCGGCACACCTTTCATTTGGGACCAAATAAACTTTATAAAAATCTTCTTGTGAAAACCCCAAGTCAATAGACCTTTCTTTTCAGGAGGAGCAGCAATAACAATTTATGAATAAATCACTAAGAAAATGCATTGTAGGGATGGCAATACCAAGTCCAACTAGCCAAGGCAAGTAAAAATAGTTGGTAGACGAGATAAATCTTGTATGAATTGCTAAACTTTTACATAGGGATTAAAAAATAACTTTGATAACATTTCCCCTTCATCATTTGTGCTAGGCAATGGACTAACAGAGCTTATATATGCCCCACCCCAACACATTGGTACAAAACCTAGAACAATAAGTCACATTTAGATTCACATGAAAAATACTATGCCTGAAAATAAGTGCTTAGGTGGAAACATTACAGTTCTTACACTTACAAACACTGCAAGGAACTACAAAATTTACAATTCCTGCAAATGCAATCACTATGTGAAATAAGGTAAATTTGTACATAATGAGCATAAAATAAACACTGTTCCAGGTTTGCAAGCTCTGGTGTAAATATGACCAATATAGTCCAACCACCCGATCTCGGGACTTCTTCAATCGTGCGCCATGCTTCTCGCAATCTAACGCGCTTGTTTCGAGATAATTACGTCATCAACTGTGTCACCAGCTTTCTTCAAGAGAGACCGGAATGAATTAAACAGTAAAATCAGACAAAATGAGACTTAAACAGGTAATTTCATGTAATTTAAAAAAATCATAATGAAAATCTATATTTTTACTAATGCTTTTTTTCTGACAGACATTTTGGCCTTGAATTTTTTAGTATATGCTAAAGATATCGCCGTCGATCACATGATGGCTTTGTTTACATATTTTGAACAGGATAACCCACTTTGGGAATTTATACAACTGGATAGCCAATGTAAATATTTGGTTTTAATCATGCGGAGTTCTTGTACAACGTAAGACAAATGTACAATCGAAATGTATATTCACTACGGACTTTTTCGTTTCAGTATTATTTCATAATATACATAATTCTATATCAAAAGACATTGAATCTATTATAATAAAATGTTTATCCATTCACCAGTGTCTATTTTTAAAGTGCACAAACTGCATATAGAATTAACGGAAAAAATGACTCATTGTTAAAAAAATTTTTTTTATTTCAAAACATGTATAAGATATAAATTAATAATATCCATACCTTGACCTAACTGGCACATTCCGGTCATATGCCACGTGACTTTTTAGTGAGTGTCACGAACCATGGATGCCACTTCCGTCAATAAGTAAACGTACACACGCTCGGAAAAACAGTAATTCTGAACTAATGTACATGAATGTCAAAAAAATTTACGATGATTAAATGAAGTAGATATAGTTGAACAATTTCTATGGTTATTTGAATAGATTATCACAATATTATAACGAACGGGTTATAATTCACGTTAAGTGCACGAAAAGTGGTTGTTCGAGGATACTGTAAACTTTATACTCAGCCTAATTAGGCCAAAACTAGAAATGTAGTTTTGTAATATACAATTTTGACTGATAAATATATCATTCAATAGATTTTGTTTTAATTTGTTATTCCCATTGCAATAACTTCTCCTTGTAAAGACTACTTTAATAGAAAATTTTGCAGAATGCTCCGTCTCTACTGTACCGTAGTCGTTTCTAAACAAATACTATGCAAAGATACTTAAGAAATAAAACAAGTCACTGTATCCACCTTATCAAATATGTTAATATATAGGTGGGTATAAAAATGAATACACTAAGAACATTTCATGTTTGTGCATGCAAAAGATTAAGAGAAATGGAGTTAAACACTGTAGCTATACATAATCAGTGGAGGGTCAAAGTACGTCAATGATGTGACATGCTCCTTGAAGATGAATACTTCTATAAAGTTTTATAACTACATACAACAGTTTAAGTGAACAAAAGATTGAGATCAATGATTGTTTTGAATAAATGGAACATAAAAGGTCAATATGACCTACTTTCACCAGTGATGAAAAGTACATAATGATGAGTCATGACTTTTACACAACAGTGTCAATGAAATGAAGCTTATTATAATTTTGTCAAAAGTTACAAGATAAACTTGAGTGACTGTTGAAAAGTAGGCTGCTTCTAATGACTTTTGCTACTAATGGGTACAGCTTATCAAGATTTAAAAGAAACAAGTTTCATGTTTGAACATGCAACAATATCGAAGATCCTCGAAAGTGAGCTTAATGAAAACAATTAACATAATTAACAGAACCTGAAATGTAGGTCAGTGAACTACTTTTTGTAGATGGGTAAAATAAACCCTTGAGATGATTATTCCCATTAAGTTTCATGACTGTATATTCAACATTGTGAGAAAAAATAATTAGCTACAGGCAAAAGAATGTATGTAATCATGGGAGCATGAGAAAACCATGTCTTTGTGACGAACTATTGTTAGTTTAATTACTGTTAGGATGACGGTACAACAACAGTTGCAGATTAAACCGAGTCAAATGTGGGAAAAAAAACCCAAAAGCAATGTTCATGTCTTTGCTGGTGCCTTTGGCAAAGTTATGCATATGCCTTATTTTGGGCTTCACGGGCAATATAAAAGAAAATAAGTTTCATCATACTTCATGTGCAAACTGTTAAACACCCATACAAGACAAGCAGATAAGATCTTTTTCAGGCGATTTTCTAAACAAGATATACTTTTGAAATCAATAGTTACATGAAACAACATCAAACTGATGATATTATGTTAATGGTGTTGAGGCAAGAAGTTGACATTTTGAAAATAAAAGTGGCCAGTTATATTGAGCAATATCTGCCTGTACATTCCCATTGTGGTTCCTCAAAAACAACGCAGTTTAAAGACAGTACAACTGACCATGCATTTAGAATAAGAGTATTACAAATGTAACGTACTAACGGGGGGGGGGGGGGGGCGGGGCGCCAGAGGTCATGGGGCGCCAAATCATTTGATAAAAATTCGGGCCTCGTATTCTGGCCCATTGGGCCATCATCTTCGCCCCAGGCGTCATTTGCCCTTAGTACGCCACTGATAGTAGAATTCTATGATAGATTCCCATGCATTCCATCTCCACCTTAAGCAAAATCTTCATTTCAGCTAATGCTATGAAAATTCAGTGTACACTTGGTTCAAGTGATGATTTCTATAAAACTGTTATTAAATGTAAACACTATATTTAATATGAAAGCATAGTTAACAATGTTAAAGAATTATACATAATGCCTCATTTCACATAAGGTTAATAAAATGATAAAGTTTTTGTTTATCAAGTTCAGGTTGGCACAACATTGAATCTATTCAACTGGTTTCAAATATTTTGTGTGGAAAAAGTAAAATATAATGTTCCTTTTGCCACATTATAAAACATCAAATTTTTTGTACCTGCACACAGTAATTATGATATTGATGACTATGCTTCAGTTAGAACATTTGATGTATATTTTAGGTTGAATCCATCCAATATTGATCCAGGTGACATTCATTCCAAAACTTTGTATCATCCCTTGGTGTATGTTGTTTCTGAAAAAAAATACAGAGATATTAATTTCTTTTTCTGATTATAGAACAACTTTGCAATTAGATCCTAAAAAGCATGCACATTACTAACTGTTAAATGTGGTAAAGTGCATGCCCCAAAATTAAGCATATATTTATATTGTGTTGATTCATCATTTCACGAAATATCACATGGACAGAAACTTGCAAATACATGATAATATAAATGAATTAAACGAGGTATATGTAAGATTTAATTCATTATGGGCTTGATATAAACACAAGTCTTTTAAAAATTTCATATTTTAAGAGAAAATTAACGCAGCACTTAAACATTTTATTCATGTAACATTTATCCACCCCCAAAAGCTCCATCCATAGTGTGTTGATAAAATATACACAAATAATTATCAGATTATAAACAATCATTTATTTTGCAATGCAATATTTATTTAACCTCACTTTGATGAGGTTTTGGTACATAAACAATTTATTTTAGTACTATCTTCTTACAATAACAATACACATGAATCACCTAACTATGGCTGTCATTTTTGTTCCGTAAATGTTACATGAGATGGACACAGATCGGTCAAAAAAATTGAATGTACTGCATAAAGACTGGCAAATGTCAATATTAAGTTTAATTTCACGCTTGTAAATTCTGTAAATCAGTAAATATTTTCAGTTATGTTTCTCAACATTACAGCTGTTTAATGAAAATACAGAACAACGTAGCATGGACCGACACTTCTGCTCTGTAAAATTTATGTGAGGCTGATTTCAAAGTCAGTCAGAAATCATCATCTCAAGAGTGCCGAGAAAGTATTGATATTTCCTCACTGAATTCTTTCATTTAATGGTCATAATATATTTGTAATTGAAGATAAATAATTTATGTTAAGTCTATTTGCTACTCGTTTAAAGAATTCTCTTATTTTGTCCCACATCACATAACTTACCTTTTCACGTAACAGTCACATAAAATCCTAATGGACATCTTCAGCAAGCATCCTGCTGAACTGACAACAACTCTGATTGGTGAAATGATGGTTCTTGAATGCCAGTATAGCAAGTGTGCCATGTGCAAACTGAATGACGTGTGCACTGTAAGGGTCTTCGGTGGTAAAAACAGAACCAAAACTGCACTCATGAAACGGCGAGAGTGGACAGACACTGATGGTTTTTCTGTGAATTTGTCATTTTGTCAAATGATGAATGAATAAAAGTATTTCAGTTTTCTTTATTCAAATAGTATATAAAATGACTCCCCAAATCATATCTTACTATGTAATTTATTGAAAGTAGTATGATAGGGCATGTGGTTAAACATCACGCAAGCAGTGTGAGAGACACATCACACATAATAGCACGGTGATAAAAATCAAATTTTTTAAAATTATTTTTCCAATCAGCACGACAATGTTCACAGGTTAGAAACCAGAATACACAAATTTGTAAGAAACATCCATAGTTTTATGTACTTGCAATGATAAAAAAGCTATAAAAATAAAAAGTGTTATGTAGACTAGTACTGTTAAATTTTGATCTGTCTGAAATGTAATGTTTTGGAAATTACAGAGGAATTAACAATTAACAAATACACATTTCATGTCAAAACTTTTTTTATTATCACAGTAGCAACATTTATAATAACACGTTTATGAGCAATTTAAGTATGAAATGCTTTCCACAGACTCTTTTTAACAAATGCTTGCATCTGACAGTAGACTGTAATATATGTCATATACTAAATTGAAATGGTTTATATTTTGGTAGTAAATGTTACAGCTGGATGCATGGAAGCAGACATGACAGGATCAATTTAAGGTTCCCCTCTTTCAAGCATTGGTGAATGTTATCATTTTTTAAATCTCTGAATAAAAAATATAGTCTAAAATTTAATCACTTTAGCATCTCTATACAAACTGGGCCATTATCATCTAAAGATGCAGTGCAAAATAAGAAATTCCTTTCATGAAAACATACTGCCGTCACTTGACTGTACTGAACATTTTGAGTTCATTTGCTCTAAAATTCATGGAATTTACTTCCAAGTCTCATCCAAACGAGTTTTGCAGTGACATCTTATTTCGTGATTTCTTCTCAACTGAAAAAGAATATTACTTTGTTGCGTTACTGAGAAGGAATTTACTAACATGCAAATATGTTTTTCTGGGATTTCTAAATTTGCACAGTAGTCACTCAATATAAATCCTTTGGTATTGCACTGTCACACTCTTATAAGGTGTGTGTAAAGGACCTGAACTGGCATGCTCTTTTTTATCATGTGAAAAATAAACCCAGACTAAAGTGATCTTGAGAATGAAATGCGAGCCCCTTTTCTATACATTTCTTCTTCTTTTTGTCTTTTAACATTTGAAGAACTTTAATAGGCACTATTCTGCTGACGTCTTGTTAAACCATATACATACCTGCATATAGCCTTTTCATTATGTTTTTTGTAAACATCTCAAAATTAAAAGTACATGGTTAAGTCAATGCAACAATACAACACAATTTTAGTTGCTAAAAAAGCAGAAGGTTACAAATATGAAGTCGGGTGATTCAAAGCAATGTTTTGCTTCGCTTCACCCTCTCGTGATCAAAAGGGTTCTGTATTTCATTGCAAATTGTCGTTGTTATTATTATTATTATTATTATTATTGCTGTTGTTGTAAAATTAGGAAATCTACCAGGGTTGCCTATCCACTCCGTTCCACATTGAGCATTGGCATATATCTCTAGCCAATACAGATTTTTAAACCAGTGCCTTCTTGCAGAAGAAAGATTTATCGTCTATATCAAGTAAAATGAAGTGACAAAGTAGAGAACTCATTATGTGACATGTTCGAAATTCAATATGGTGACTTCTGCTATATCTGCATGCCTTGACAGTGTTCAAAGAAAAAAATTTCAGACACAGGCCCAGGGCAAGTGATTTTAAAAATATCACAAACCTTGACTCCAATTCTATGTGCCCGAAAGACTCCTATCTTTTACTATTATTTTGACATGATGTTGAAATTGCATTACTTTAAATATGAAAAGAGACAAACAAAAATCATATTAAACTGACTCGTGTGTTTATTCGCCTCTCAAAATATTTTACATAAAGCAATGGTTTCCTCCAGGTCCTAATGTCAATCATTGTCCAATGGCGCCAGTGCTCAAAGAGTTTTTCAGACACAGGCCCAGAGCAAGTCTCTTTTGTTTTAAAAAAATTCACTTGCCCTGACTTAAAATCCACTTGCCCAAGAATGCCATATATTTTACTATTATTTTGACACACCCACCCAGTCCAGAAGAATTCAATGGTCGGTCCCTTTTACTTGTGATATTGGTTACTGAACCCTTGTTCACATTCTGCTGAAGAGGGGCTCACAACCAACAAGGTTTCCAACAATTTCTGCATGCTCAAGTGGTAAATTCTGAATAATTGTGGCATACAACTCTGCCTTTGTGATTTCTGACTGTATGCCTTCAGGTTGATGTATAGTCTGTATTTCATCACAATCTCTCTGTAGGAATACGTATTCGGAGGCCTTGGAATTATTTCATTTCCTGAACGCTGTTAAAATCTCCATGTTTCTAGATAAAAGTTGAAAATATAAATGAAGTCGGTGAGGCTCTGATCTTTTTTAATATCAATCAGTAAAAACTGTGGCTCCAAATTCGTAATTAGTTTAGGTGATAGTAGTGTGGATGTGTCATAATTACAAAAAACACTCAGTCCGTATAAAAAAGACTAGCGGCTACCAACTCTCTGAACTAAACTGATTTAAATATAATGTAATGATCTCAGTTTCTTTAGGGTTAAAAAAAATATTATATTGGGGACTTTTATAGGTCATTAATCACATAGCTGAGCTTAATTGTCAAACAATCGCACAGGGTACTGCTCAATATATTCAACTAGCAATGAATTACCAGGTAAGCGTGAGCAAGGGACAGCTTATCATTATTCATGCTGTACAAATGCTACTAATTAAAGGTAACCAATGATATACGGAGAACAGAAATAGTACTGTTCCCCATTCATAGGTCACGTGCTTCACACTGTCCACACAAAGTTTATAGCTTTTGATACAATTAAGCCTCCTTTAGACTCTCCATTCCATATTTTTGCAATATGTGGCACATAGGCCTTTCCCGGCTATTAGCCTTAGGTCTCTCATAACCTTAATCAGGCCCTGACAATGTGGAGGGATATAAAGATGGGAACCAGCAACGAGCTGAGTATTACTACTTCATTTCAAAATAAAAATGCAAGATTTCATCAACTGGCTCAAGGTTTCTTTCAGGCAAATTATATAACACCTTTTTTATGGACAGGCCAGACGGGCAACTCACAAGAGGGGCCCAATCTTGATTTAGAGGGTCCCTGAGCATTGAGCTATCAGATTATTCTTTTTAACTCTGCTTGAATCGAAAAAAAATCTTGTGAGAAAATATAAATTTGAGAAACTTGCATGCAGCACGTGTCCTTGTCTATGATGGGTGCTGCAAATTTTCCCAATCTGATTGGCTCAGTTCTTCCAGCTGCATCAAATCAGACAGCAGATTGGTACATGTAGATTCTGATCTGACTAGTTACGCATATCAAGGGTTGATGTGGGCTGAAGTAGATCAACAGCACTTGGCTAGCAAAGATGGAGAAGTAGTTGACTTGTACAGTTCTAAAAATACAATGTTTCATATGTAGTCCACTCAAAAATGTTGCAGAAATTAGATCTTTCATAATCTTTTCTCAGTATTTTTTCTTTCTCATCTTTCCCTACAAAATGATGCATGTCCGTAACTGTTTGAAATGAAATTTAAGGCATGGTTAGTTACATACACAAAGTAAAAATCTTACCAATGATAATATTAATAATAATTATTAATTTCTGAGAATATATACTGTAGGTGATATATAAAACAAAATCCTAATTTTATCAGGCATTATATTTTCTTCTTCTTTCATGCATCCTTTAAATTCCTTGGATGAATTATGATTCAATTTATTTAACAGCAGGATCCATGTTTTTATTGTTTCACAAGATGTGCCTTTTAATCAGAATGAGCTGTAACCATTCCGTAGCATCGGTATCTTCTTGGATAGTGTCCCTTCAAGAGCAGAGTACTTATAGTACTGCTGAAATGGTACATGTAGTAGAGATTTCCTGCTCAATTTTCAGTTTTAATTTTGAGCAACTAAATAACACAAATGTCATTAAATTACTAACTGTCAACTATCAAAACCTATCAGAAAATGTCTGCTAAAAACAGTTTTCTTCCAGACTGTCTCAGATTCAACGCATTGCTCCATCATGTTGTCTGAAATTCTCAGGTGAATGGCTGCAAAGACAGTTCACGCTGTAAAAGATAATTTTATAACCATATCTGCTTATCCCAGTGCCACAAAGTTGTCTACTGAGATCACACACTGTTACCAACAGTAAATTAAAAAATAATCTCCTGTATGCATCACCATGTGCTATTAATCAGCCCTCCAAACCCCCGTAACTTTAAAGTCTTTACCTGCTATTTCCTATTTTATGGAATGCCCGGTATTTCCCATCTCAAATGCAACCCACCAACCATTTTTGGTCAAGGTAAGAAATCAAGTTTATTTTTGCAGAACCCATTTTTCTTCATGGAGTAGCTGCTACTATTTGACTCTATCAAATGCAAGCCATCCAAAAATTCTGATGGTATTTTGTTGAAACTATTTTCTTTCTTTGGGGCCCTTTGACCCCAACCTTTGGGTGTTTTTTGCCCCCAAAGTCAACAGGTGTATTTAGTCTCAAACGCCAGACAACCACAAACTTTGGTTGAAGTAAGTGATGAAGAACTCAAAATATTGTCCGGAAACCATTTTTCCTTAAGGACTCTGTGATATTCACCACTAACCACAAAATCAATTAGTGTCTTTCTCATCTCAGACACAAACCATTTACAAGGTTTGGTCAAGGCACTGGGTATAAATTGAAGTTAATGTGTAAAAACTATCTTCAGGCTTTCAGTCCAAGTCACCCTGACATTTGCTGCCTAAAATTAATCGGATTCTTCCCAATGGCAAGCTAATCAAAATGTTTGGTAACCACATATAGCGGAGAGCTCAACTTATTGTGTAGAAACTAAACAAAAAAACAGGCAAACTGACAGATGGAAAACAGGTGGACACATAATAACATTATATGTTTGGCCTTATGGTTGTAGTATAAAACCTATAACAAGAAACGGTAAGGTTGCCACACATTGGTAGAGGATGCAGCTTACATGTAACTAGTCAATTGTTCTTTTGTCCCTTCCCGTGGGATGGTGAGATGAGGCAATTATTACATTCATTTTAATTGATAAAGAAAAATATACAAAGGTTATGTACATGTATACACATTCTTTATGGTATTTCTAACTCAATGTCATGCTTATACAATATCATTACTATATAGCGGGGTAGGCTGAATAATATGCTAAAATTGTTATAATAGATCCCCCCCCCCAAATCCTGTCATATTTCTAAAACACAATTACCTTTACTTTTACCAAACTTTCCACGAAGTAAATATCAGTGAATCATGCAATTAGTAAAATGTGAAAAATGAGCCCCATGATTTAAAATATGAAAAGAAAAGAGGACTTTTCCATTTAGGAGGGGGTACATCATAGGCTGATGAGCATACTGTGACTTAAATCCATGCCACCATACATTAACAGTTTTACCTGAATGTATAAAAGATTTGACTTCAGTAGATCTTCGAGTGTCAAATTTACCTTCCCAACAACCAAGTAAAAGCACATTTTGATACTTTTTTATTCATTGTTCACAGAAGCATAAATAAGTACTAAATTTTGTTAATGGTTCTTTATCGGATGTACGATTTGAGGTGGAGGTGAACAACGCCTCCACACCAGTCAAACCAAACAGCCAGATCCCACTCGAAAGTCAGCACAGTCACAGGTCATAGTCAAATTTAGGGTCATAGTCAAATTTAGTATTATTTGAATAAGACAAGAATGCAGAATGAATTAATGATGACTAATTTGAGCAAATCAAGTGCATTGTAATGCTTCGTAAAAAGTCATCATTTTCACAAAAATAAGTTTTTTTTACATTTTTTGTTTTCTTTATTTTTTAATTATTTTTCTTCACATAACTCTGATTTTTAAAGCAGGTTACAGACGTACAGATCATTATATTTGAAAACAAAAGTTATATCCTCGCATGATGCATTTAATCTATAATGCTAATATTTATAGTTTAGATGAACTTATTCTCTTGTACATGTACATGTATGAGAGAAATCTAGCCAAAGCTTTTAAAAATATGAGTGGGAAGACTGCGCATATTACGACAGTGTCAAGTGATGACTTCTCTCATAATATACTATCAGATCAAATTAAAAGAAAAATGTTGCTATGAAATTTTACAATGCCTGCCATTTTATATGAAAATGTTCCCAAACTTTATGAATTGGGGGCCATTCAGAGTCCCTACAGGTTACTGGAATAAAAATTCCCTAACAAAATGTTTTTGTCAAATGGGATACACACTAATGATCTGCCCAGAAAGTTATTTATGATAGCATTAGGGTAAGCGCATGGTAGTGTGATAAAATGTTTTGAAAAAAACAAGTTATTATCATAAAAGTGAAAATATCAATAAAAATTAAATATAAAAGTACATATATTTATATACCATTCTTCATTTTCCTAAGTTATAACATGATTTAAAGTCAAAACGTATTAGTCTTTGAATGTAAATAAACGATGAAACTATCCGAGTTATATTTATTCCAAATGTCAGACATACTGTGGTTTTAAGTTCATCTGTGGCAATTATGAATTGTAGAAATAGCTCACTGGGTGAGGTTTTCATGCTTTTATCTGTGATTCTAACAAACGAAAAGATGATGCCTATTAATGTAGCAATATACTGATTAAACAATATCACCACTTAATTTATAATGTAAAATATTCCAATTGCAAACTAGTTGTTTATTGTTGGAGAAATATTTCTAATATAAATGAAGGAATAATCCAACACTTTTAATTTAGGTTTTCAAAACGGGTAAAAATTGGAAGGCACGAATTGCTCCTTTTCTTACTTGGATAGACGGAAAAGAGAAATTCATAGCGCAGCACCCATTTAAGTTATGGTGCTGAGAGTATACTATGTAAATATAAGATCAATTCATGAGTAACATACAATTTTCATTCACGACGATCCTTGTCACATGTGCCAGAAAATAACACGAACAACAACAATCTCAACTACGACAACAATTGCTACCGCTACTGCGATAAAAAGAACAACAATAGTCCCTCAAAGGGACTGACGCTTTACCGGGCAGAAAGAATTTCCAGGAATTCATTTTTGCCTTTTAACTGCCAACTGTTGTAACCATCCCTGATATTCTTCAACAATAACAAGATTTTCAAATTAGCTGCAGTGGTGGATATACTGGATGTGAGATTGGCACCATTTTCATTTAGAACTAAGTAGACATCATTATAAGCATTTTGGTGAAAACCCCATGTCAATATGAACATCTATTCAGGAGGAGTAGCGATAACATGATTTTCAAGACAACCATTGTAGCAGCCATATTGGATGTACGATTGGCACCATTGTCATTTAGAACAAACCGAGTATCATAAGAAGTCTATTGGTGAAAACTCTATTTTGATATAGCCATCCATTTAGGAGGAGTAGAGATAACAATATTTTCAATATGGCCACAATAGTGGCCATACTGAGGGCTAGTTTCCATCACTTTCATTTAGGACCAACTTGACACCAGAAGAACTCTTCCAACGAATCTTCCATGTCAAAATGACTTTCCATTGAATAGTAGCGATACTAAGAATTTCCAGATGGCCATTGTGGTGGTCATATTGGCACCATTGTCATTCATGATCAACCAGACATCATAAGTCTTTCAGTGAAAAAAACCATGCTGATATGACCATTCATTCAGCAGAAGTAGTGACAATATTTTCAACATGGCCACTGTGGTGGCCTGAGTGACATCATTTTCATTTAGATCAACTAGACATCATAAGAAGTTTTTAGTACAATCCCGATGTTAATAGGACCATCCATCCAGGAGAAGTAGCGATAACAAGATTCTTAAAATGGTCACTGAGAAAGCCATATTGGTTTGCGACCAGCACCATTGTCATTTAGGACCAAATATGAAGTCTTCTGGTGAAAAACCCAATGTTAATATGACTTTTCGTTCTGGAGGAGTAGTGATAACAAGTTTTTAAGATGGCTGATGTGGCGGCCATATTAGACCTCAGATCATCATTTTTGTTTAGGACAAACTAGACATCATGAGAAGTCTTTTAGTGAAAACTATATGTTGATATGACCATCCATTCAGAAGGAGTAGCGATAACAAGATTGTCAAGATGGCCGTTGTGGTGGTCATATTGGATCTGAGCAGCACATTTTGGTAAAAATGCCATGTCATAATACTCAGGGTCTATATTATACAGGTTCCACTTTTATATGAACTTAAGGATGTCGGTTGTTGTCAGTGATAACAAGATTTTCAAATTAGCTGCTGTGGTGCACATACTGGATGTCAGCTTCGCATCATTTTCATTAGGGACAAAGTAGACATCATTAGATATCTTGATAAAAATCCGATGTCATAGTGATCATTCATTCAGGGGGATGGTAACAAAAAGATTTTTAAGTCAGTAATCATGGCAGCCATACTGGATCTATGACTGGCACCATTTTCATTTTGGACTTGCTGAGACCCCATGTCATAATGATCATCCATTCAGAAGGAGTAGTGAAAATAATATTTTTAAGACATTCATCATGGCAGCCATATTGGATGTATGACTGGCACCATTTTCATTTAGGACCAATTAGGTATCATAAGAAGCGTACTGGTGAAAATCCCACGTAAATATAACTACCCATTTGGAGAGGAGTAGAGATAACAATATGTTCAAAATAAGACTTTCCATTCAAGAGTAGCAATAACAACATTTTAAAGATGGCTGCTGTGGTGGTCATATTGGACATCAGATAGGCACCATTTTCATTTAAGACCAACTGGACATCATAAGAAGTCTTATGGTGAGAACCTCATGTCAATATGACTTTCTGTTCAAGTAAAGATGTGATAAAATTTTGAAAGATGACTGCCATGGTGGCCATATTGGATATCAGATCGGCACCAATTTTATTTAGTACCAGTCAGACATCATAAGAAGTCTTTTAGTGAAAACCCCATGCTGATATGACCATCCATGTAGGAGGAGTAGCAATAACAAGATTTTGAAGACGGCCACTGTGGTAGCCATATTGAACTTCAGATCGGTAACATCTTCATTTAGGACCAACTAGACTTCATAAAAAGTCTTTTAGCGAAAACCCCATGGTGATAAGACCATCCATACAAGAGTAGTGATAAGATTTTCAAGATGTCTGCCGTGGTGGCCATATTGGATGTCAGATCAGCACCATTTTTATTTAGTACCAACTAGACATCATAAGAAATCTTTTAGTGAAAACCCCATCCTGATGACCATCCATTCAGGCGTAGTACATGTAGCGATAACAAGATTTTTAAGATGGATGCCATGGCAGCCATACTGTAAGTCAGAGCGACACCAATTTTATTTAGGACCAACTTGCCATTGTAAGAAGTCTTTTAGTGAAATCACATGTTGATATGATCATCCATTCAGGAGAAGTAGCAATAACAAGATTTTCAAGATGGCTGCTGTGATGGCCATATTGTAGTCACCATTTTCATTTAGGGCCAACCAGACATCATAAGAAGTCTTTCAGTGAAAACCCCATGATGATATGACCATCCATTCAGGAGGAGTAGCGATAAAAAGATTTTCAAGATGGCCACAGAGTTGGCCATATTGGATGTCCGAGCAGCACCATATTTTAGAATATATGATGAATGGGTGTGAAAAGTTTAATGGCAATTCTCCAAGTAGTTTAGGAGGCGTAGCGATAACAAGACAGACGAACGATGGATGGCAGAAAACGGACAACAGACCATCCCAAAAGCTCTTCTGGTCTATGACCAGTGGAGCTAAAAAAAACTTAATAATATCTATTATGTTAGTATAAAAACAAATTTAATTATCTTGAGGAAAAAGAAAACACAAAATATCCTATTGAAAGAACCCCCCTCCCCCCATTAACTGGTTGGTCCCTTAAAGATAGCTCACAACAGCCAAACAATACCATCTTTTATGTAACCTAATTTGAACAAACTGAAATTGTGCACAGATTACCTGATTTAAGATGGTTAAAGATGGGTAAGTCATAATCAAACTACATATATCTACACAAATTATAATGCCAATGATTTTGTCAAGTTACAAAGTGATGATGGTATTAGAGTTATAGAAATCCTCATTGTCTGTTTAAATATACAGACATTTTCTATTCCTACGTTTATACCAGATATATTTCATCGTGTGGTACAAAAAATGTGGCTAAGCCACAAATTAAAATGTCCTTTGTTTGGTACCATTTGATGAAATATAGCTGATATTTACAGAAGTAAAGCCATAAGTTAAATGTCTTTTTGTTTTGGTACCATTTGATGAAATATATCTGGTATTTACAGAAGCAAAGGAAACTTTCTTGTTATTATATACCAAACTTGCTTCTGAATTGAAACTTTGAAGATTAAATTCACTCTTCGTTAAGTTCACCTAATTTTTTCAATCACATTTATTTGCTGATCATAAGAAAATATCAGAGATCTGAGAAAACAGTAGGTTTGGGATCATCTATTCTGTTGCAATAAATTAAATTTGACATTTTGCATACTATTTTACCCTATGTGACTTCAAAAGCAAGTCCAATTAAATGATGCAACACACTGGATATTTTTTACATTGTTTTCAAAGTTGTTAAGGGATATAACTTCGTGTAAAGAAGCAAACGGGGGCAAGTCCAATATCTATGGCAAAAAAGAATTTCCACGCCTAAAAGGTAATGCAGATTCTAAATAGTCCGAGGCTATTTGCACGGTTGCCGTGTACCTTCAGGGCTGAGCAATTGTTTTTTCATCCACTTGTCCAGGACAAGTGGTTTCAGAAAATTCAATTGTCCCACCTTACTTTTCAGTTGTCCCAAAATTGTAATAACTTGCCAAGATTTGATGATATGTAAGTACTTAATCCATAGAAAGAACAAATTAAATAATTTACAACATAATTACTTCTTAAAAGAATTTAATTTTTCAAAAACAATGGTTGAAATACTTCAGGTATATATATATATATATATATATATATATATATATATATATATATATATATATATTAGCTTCTGGATTTGAAAAATATATATATATATTAGCTTCTGGATTTGAAAAATGTCCATGTATATATCTTAATTCCTTAATGAAGTCTTGATTAAGTTCATTGAACTAAATCCTCGCTCACACTCAGCAGTGACGGGCTTACAACAAACATGATTTCTAATAGTTTGCATAACAGACTGAGAAAAGATGGAGTATTTTCTAAGAGTGTTCGAAGAATTTCAACAGGTGGATCCGATGACTGCTTGTATGCCCTCATCTACGCTTTGAACTCTAAATACTGCTCATGAATGGAATGCTGGTCATCCTGTTTGAAAATCACGTCAAGATGATTAAGAATGGTTTTCCATAAGGGGCTAGGGTGTAGGTTGTGTTAAAGGAACTCTCAATTTTTAAAATTTCAGTCTCATTTACTTCTCAAAGGGCCTTTCCTAGTGGAGTGTCAACAACTCTAACTTTACTGATTTTTCTGCACATCCTGGCTAGTATCATGCATATATTGTACTGCACAGGCCTTGTGGGGTCCAGAAATGTCATGAGACTTGATTGGTTCAATCCTGAATTTGTCAGTTTTACTGACAAATACACTGGTTGTATTTCCAAACTGTGCAAGTTTCGGATATTGTTTGCAATAACTGCAAAACATATTTCCTTCCGAGTCAATGCATTGAAGCGAGGGAAAACAATCAGCCCAATGCGGCTAAAAATTTCTCTGTCTCTTAGTAGTGTCATATTTGACATTTTTTGCTGCCAAGGATTCTGGCTTATATCTCTTTGGAGAAATAGCTACCTCACACTCAGTCTTGCGTTTTATCCCTCCACTTTCAAAGAAAATTTCCTTCTCCGAATGGTCCTTATTACCTTCCTTGCGAAAATAATTTAGCAAACTCATTTTATCCACAGAGTAAATATCACTCTGCTTGACAACTACCTATAAAGTGATCATAACATACATTTTCTATTTTAAATACGAACAGAGACAGCTCCTTATGTAGCGTAATTGTTTCGCTTCAAACGCAATATCGCACGTGGAAGTTAATCCTCTGTATATTCAATTAAAAATTATAGAACCATTACTGTCATTTAATCAGTTCATAAAGGAAACCAACA
The DNA here is from genome assembly GCA_029931535.1 of Margaritifera margaritifera. NCBI lineage: Eukaryota > Metazoa > Mollusca > Bivalvia > Unionida > Margaritiferidae > Margaritifera > Margaritifera margaritifera. Next base: position 616,390 of record JAQPZY010001268.1, on the reverse strand, counting down.
CTGATGTCGGTAAAGTACCTTTCATTAATTTAATTACATTGACTCGCTGGATTAAAATCAGAGTGAGCCCCTTGTGAAGATCTGGTTTGAGTAAACACAATACAACAAAACCGCTTAAAACACTGCTAATTAATCATACCGGCTTTGTTTTGTTTGAAGTGTTTTGATTTGCCGATAATTTGGTCCCTTAGGCCAATATGCAGTAAGGCAGTAACAGAATGTGCGTATATGTGACAGTTATCACTGACCATATGTAGGTGTTATACAGGATGTAAATATATACATGTAGAGGGGTAGAATCAAGTATTCATTACGCCCGGAGGGCATGAACGGCCAAATAAAGGTAGATATAGTGATTAGGCCAACAACCCCAAAAATATGTGTTTCCTATTGCACTTGTTTTGAAATTATGGTAGGAAGGTTTTTGGGGTTTATTTTTGTTTTTGCTTTCCTAACATTATATTTAAATCAAATAATATTTCTAGCGCTTCAATGTGCTAGGCAAATCCTGCTCAATTAGATCAATTAGATGCACAAATCAATTTCGGCAATGTGATTATTTTTTGTTGATTTATAAAAAATATTTTTTATTTTTTATTTTTTTTCTAAGCAGGGGGGAAAAAGTGTTCTGGTCGGCAATGAGAAACAGGCACGGTTGGCCAACCGGAAACACACATATTTTTTTTTTTAGCCTTAAAGCACGAAAAACGTACTTCAACAACTTTTTTAAAATAGGAAAATAAGCACTTGTACCAGACTAGCGACTTAGAAAATTGTACTTGCCCGACTTCAAAAATGAATAGTCCGGGACATCGAGCTATGGGATTTGCTCAGCCCTGACCTTAACTGGGGAAGACTATTAGTATGACCGTCCTGTATCTAATCTTGAAAGTCTATTCGCACATCCACCATGTACATAATTTAAGTGATTTGTACAGTTTCGGGTACCTGATATGCGAAGGGTATTCACATGGTTGTGTACAGTATGCACATCGTGTATTATACAAAATCCACGCTCCCACGATGGACCTTAATCCTTTCATGCTCTTCAGCCATGGACCGGATGTACTGGTCATCGTGGTGTTATGTATGATGTTTATATAATATTATAAATATTTTAGGAAATTATAAATGTTTCTTCACTTTAATATTTGCTTAAATCTTAATGTTATCAGGAAAAACATGTTTAACTAGTGTCCTTGAATTAGGTTGTTTTGATCAATATGTTTTCTCAATTTGAAGGTCAAGGTTGAATTTTGTTTACAGTTAGAATTCCATTAAGATGACTCATATTCTAGAACATTCTGTCATGTGACCAATCTTTATATATACCATGTTTGGTGGACATTTTTTCAGTTTTGACATTACCATCAGTCTTGTAAAGAGCTATTACAGTTGTGAAAATTCATTCCAAATTCTAAGAGAGGAATTATTTTAAATATTCATTGGATTATAACAGTGCTCACAAACTTTTGGATTTTGGATTTTTAATTGATGATTTTGGAATTTAACTGAACTTATTCAGAGATTTTGGAATACTTCATTTTGACATCAGCACATCAAGATTACTAGTACATCAGGACTTTGGAGACCATTAGCACATCATAACATTCAAGGACACAGCCGTGAATTCGGAACATTCTATATTTAGGTTTTGTGATTAGAACAATCATTCTTATTGGATTATTAGGATTTCAAAACACATTACTGTAAGTGACTTTTTGATTTTTCATTTTAATTATCTAGTAATAAATTGCTTGTTGATTTTTTACTTGATTTGTTGGTTTCACTTCCTTTCTGTTACATTTTTCTTAGACCATAGAGTCGTAACAGAAATTGGGGGCTCGTCTTCTGGGATCTGAATTTCTTTAAAGCATATTAGAGATATTAAATTTATCTTTGAAATTCATATTGATTTTGTCTCTGAATTTTTTTTGTCTTTGGCAAAGATTTTTAAATTGAGAAATTTTTGTGTGTGAAACCAACAAACATTTACAATGGCATCTAATGTTCAGAATTTCATTTCAAAACCTACCCAGGAGGGGTTAGAGTGCATGAGAAAGGATGAGTTGCTCGAGCTTGCCAGAAAATACAGTCTATCTGAGGCAAAGGTATCATTGACAAAACAGGAGATAAAGATTATTTTGATTCAGTATTTAGTAGGAAAGGGAATTTTTGAAAATAGTGCTTTAAGTTCGAAGAGAAAGCCTGTATCTGGTTCTGACAGGAAATTAAGGGAATTAGAGTTAAAGAACCAGATGGATTTAGAGTTAGCAAAGCTTCAGATTTAGAGAGAGAGAGAAAAAGAAGAGAGGCAGATGGAGAGAGAAAAAGAAGAGAGGCAGATGGAGAGAGAGAAAGAAGAGAGGCAAATGCAGATGGAGAGAGAGAAAGAAGAGAGGCAAATGCAGATGGAGAGAGAGAGAGAGAAAGAAGATAGACAAATACAGATGCAGATGCAAAGAGAAGAAAGGGAAATGCAATTTAAGTTAAGAGAATTAGAACTGGCAAACAGAGCACACTCCACTCCTTTAAACACAAGTCCAGGTTTTGATGTTACTAGATATATTAGGTTAGTACCCCCCTTTTCAGGAAAAAGAAGTAGATAAATACTTTCTTCATTTCGAGAAAATAGCTGAAAACTTGAAATGGCCCAGAGAGCATTGGACTTTGTTATTACAAAGTGTACTTATTGGCAAAGCTCGTGAAGTCTACACTTCACTGTCGGTACAACAAAGCACTGATTATGATGTGGTTAAGGAATACATCTTGAAAGCTTATGAGTTGGTACCAGAGGCATATCGACAAAGGTTTAGGAATTGTAGAAAAGAAACTGGACAAACTCATGTCGAATTTGCAAGGGATAAAGAACAACTATTTAATAGGTGGTGCTCAGCCAAGAAAGTTGATCAAGCTTATGATAACCTCAGACAGCTCGTATTAATTGAAGAGTTCAAGAGGTGCATCCATAGTGATGTTAAAACCTATCTTGACGAGCAGAATGTGGAAACTTTGGAAAATGCTGCTCGTATGGCTGATGATTATTCCTTGACTCACAAAATTTCATTTGGAAATAAGTCGTCCTCTCAGCAGTTTTCTGGTAAAAAACCATTTCAATCTCATTCGAGTACTTCCAAATTTCACAACAGCACAACTGTTAGGAATCAAACATCTGATAAGACTGATCAGAAATCCTTATCTCTTCCTACGTGCACTTATTGTAAAAAGAAAGGGCACGTTATTTCTGATTGCTTCAAGTTGAAAAATAAGCAACAGAGAAAAGACAGAGCTTTTCCAAATGCTCTTATTTCTACGAGGCAAGGTCACGGTCTTGTATTGAAAGCAATACATTTGTTGGGTCAAACAAACCCCAGTCTGATTCTATTTTGGAGGCTTATGAACCATTCATGTCAGAAGGTTCTATATCACTTATTGGTGATTCTGCCAAACCTATCCCAATTAAAATATTAAGGGACACTGGAGCTTCTCAGAGTCTTTTATTATCAGGTACTTTGCCTTTGTCTGAAGAGTCTTCTTCAAGTGAAAGTGTTCTTGTTCAGGGAGTAGAGTGCGGCTTTGTAAATGTTCCTCTCCATTGTGTAAATTTGGCATCAGACTTAGTTTCTGGACTTGTGACTGTTGGGGCAGTGACTTCTTTACCCATAGAGGGTGTTCATTTATTACTAGGCAATGACCTAGCTGGAGATAAGGTTGTGGTTAATCCACTTGTAACTGACAAGCCTTGTTTGGATCAGAAAGTTGATCCTGTCGAAACTGAAATCCCTGATTTGTACCCTGCTTGTGCAGTTACTAGAGCTATGGCAAAAAGAGCTCTTGAGATTGATGTTGATCAGGATATTATTCCTTTAGCTGACACATGTATTGGTCAGTTTTTTGATGAGGTCACTTTTTCCTCAGGTATTGATCAATCAAATGGTATTAATCACAGTGATCCTCTTTTGGCAACTCATTCTCTTTGTTCTAATTTGGATGACAAACGACAATCCCTTGTCGTTGAACAGGAGCAAGATCCCGAGATATCTTGTTTGTTTCAGAGGGCTATTAGTGAAACTGAAGCCACACAAGTTCCAGTATGTTGCTTTGTGAAAAATGGGGTCCTTATGAGGAAATGGAGACCACTTGATGTACCCGCTGGTGACGAGTGGTCAGTGAGCTATCAAATTGTTGTTCCTAAGTCATATCGACAGGAAATTCTTAATTTAGCCCATGAAACTCCTTTGGCTGGTCATTTAGGAGTCCGTAAGACTTATCACAAGATCTTTAATCATTTTTATTGGCCGAAACTCAAAAGTGATGTTTCTAAATACTGCAGATCTTGTCACACTTGTCAAATGGTAGGAAAACCCAATCAGAAGATACCTAAGGCTCATCTGCAACCTATTCCTGCATTTGATGAACCATTTAGTAGAATAATAGTAGACTGTGTTGGTCCTTTACCTAAAACCAAGTCAGGCAACCAATACTTGTTGACCATCATGTGTGCATCTACAAGATTTCCAGAAGCAATTCCTCTGAGAAATATAAAAACTAAAACTATTGTGAAAGCTTTGGTGAAGTTTTTTACACTTGTTGGCCTTCCCAAATCTGTCCAGTCAGATCAAGGGTCAAATTTTATGTCTGGAATTTTCCAACAAGTTATGCATGAATTAGGCATCCAACAGTTTAAATCTTCTGCCTATCACCCTGAAAGTCAAGATGCTTTGGAAAGATTTCATCAAACTTTGAAGAATATGATTCGATCATATTGCTTTGATACAGAAAAGGATTGGGATGAGGGTGTTCATTTGTTGTTGTTTGCTGTTAGAGAATCAGTTCAAGAGTCGTTGGGTTTTAGTCCCTTTGAACTAGTTTTTGGTCATACTGTCCGTGGACCATTGAAATTATTGAAAGAGAAACTTCTTTCAAATGAAGACTCAAAGATTAATCTTCTTGATTATGTTTCTGATTTCAAATACAAGTTGTCAAAGGCCTGTGAAGTAGCAAGAACTAATCTTCACACTACTCAGTCAAAAATGAAATTAAGGTATGACAGAAATTCACAGGAAAGGAGTTTTAAACCTGGTGACAAAGTTCTGGCTCTCTTTCCCATACCTCAGAATCCTCTTCAGGCTAAATTTTATGGTCCTTATACCGTTGAAAAGAAAGTAAATGACTTAAATTATATCATTAACACTCCTGGGAGACGGAAACAGAAACAACTTTGTCATATAAATATGTTAAAGGAATATTTTGACAGAGATAGCTCAGCTAATTATTTAGTTAATTTAGTTGTACCTGTCCCACACAGTGAAGATATCAACGATGGAGTACGATCAGACTATAGTGACTCTGGTATAACCAATCTTCGGAATTCAGAAATATTGAACAACCTAGACCAGAAACTTTCACATCTACAACAACAGGAAAGAAATGAACTAAAACAGCTATTACATGACTATGAGCACTTGTTTCCTGATGTTCCAACAAGAACAAATAAAATTTATCATGACGTTGACATTGTAGATTCTGCGCCTGTGAAACAGCATCCTTATAGGATGAATCCTCTCAAACAGAACTATCTGAAGAAAGAAATTCAGTATCTACTGGAGAATGATTTCATAGAACCAAGTAAAAGTAACTGGAGTTCACCATGTATTCTTGTTCCCAAGCCAGATAATACATTCCGTATGTGTACTGACTATAGAAAAGTCAACAGTGTCACCAAAACTGATTCATTTCCAATCCCAAGAATGGACGATTGCATTGATAAAATTGGAAATGCGGAATATGTCACCAAGTTTGACCTTTTAAAAGGATTCTGGCAAATTCCACTGACGGAAAGGCAAAAGAAATTTCAGCATTTGCAACTCCAGATGGACTTTATCAATATAAAGTCATGCCGTTTGGAATGAAAAATTCGCCTGCAACGTTTCAACATTTGATGAACATGATAACATTTGGTCTTGATAATTGTGACGCTTATATCGATGACGTCATTATCTACAACAACACCTGGGAAGATCATTTGGAAACCATTCGAAAATTCTTCGATCGACTCAGCGATGCGAATCTGACAATTAATTTGAGCAAAAGTGAGTTTTGCCATGCTTGTGTCACATTTTTAGGACATATTGTGGGACAAGGTCAAGTTAAACCTATAGAAGCTAAGGTCAAAGCTATCTCTGAATTTCAAGTTCCAATTTGTAAAAAGCAACTGATGCGATTTCTAGGTATGGCTGGATATTATCGGAAATTTTGTTCCAATTTTTCCAAAATTGCTGAACCTTTAACAAGTTTATTGAGTAAGAAAACCAAATTTCATTGGTCTGACAAGTGTCAGGAATCTTTTGACAAGTTAAAGGCCATGCTTAAGAATGCACCAGTTCTTTCTGCACCAAATTTTAGCCAATCATTTAAATTATCTGTTGATGCAAGTGATGTAGGGGTTGGTGGAGTATTGATTCAGGAAGACAAAAGTGGTGTGGATCACCCTGTGTGTTATTTTTCTAAAAAACTAAACAAGCACCAGAAAAATTATTCCACAATTGAGAAGGAATGTTTGGCTTTGATATTGGCTTTACAGCATTTTGAAGTGTATGTCACCTCAGCTCTTTCTCCAATTATTGTGTACAGTGATCACAATCCCCTTACTTTCATCAACAAAATGAAAGATAAAAATCGGAGATTGTTGAGATGGAGTTTGATATTGCAGGAATATAACATTGACATCAAACACATCAGGGGAAAAGACAATGTGATTGCAGATGCACTCTCACGTGCATAGAAATGTAATATTGCTTGATGTAATTAAGTCCAGTATCATAAAACATGTTCTTATGTAATTTTGGTTATTATAGTATTAGATGTATATTCAAAAGAAAGCTTTATTATATAAATCTTTCTTTTTCTTTATGAGGGGAGGTGTTATGTATGATGTTTATATAATATTATAAATATTTTAGGAAATTATAAATGTTTCTTCACTTTAATATTTGCTTAAATCTTAATGTTATCAGGAAAAACATGTTTAACTAGTGTCCTTGAATTAGGTTGTTTTGATCAATATGTTTTCTCAATTTGAAGGTCAAGGTTGAATTTTGTTTACAGTTAGAATTCCATTAAGATGACTCATATTCTAGAACATTCTGTCATGTGACCAATCTTTATATATACCATGTTTGGTGGACATTTTTTCAGTTTTGACATTACCTCAGTCTTGTAAAGAGCTATTACAGTTGTGAAAATTCATTCCAAATTCTAAGAGAGGAATTATTTTAAATATTCATTGGATTATAACAGTGCTCACAAACTTTTGGATTTTGGATTTTTAATTGATGATTTTGGAATTTAACTGAACTTATTCAGAGATTTTGGAATACTTCATTTTGACATCAGCACATCAAGATTACTAGTACATCAGGACTTTGGAGACCATTAGCACATCATAACATTCAAGGACACAGCCGTGAATTCGGAACATTCTATATTTAGGTTTTGTGATTAGAACAATCATTCTTATTGGATTATTAGGATTTCAAAACACATTACTGTAAGTGACTTTTTGATTTTTCATTTTAATTATCTAGTAATAAATTGCTTGTTGATTTTTTACTTGATTTGTTGGTTTCACTTTCTTTCTGTTACATTTTTCTTAGACCATAGAGTCGTAACAGTGGATTGTACACATTGTGGCTCGTAGTGGACGGATTCAGTTTTATTGCCCAGATTAGATAGTCGCAGCAATATAATTATGTAAAAGTGGATGTTCACCCTCTGTTTAGTACTTGTGACCTAACTATACATATCCATGTGACACATTTTCTCAGGAACTAGACACGTGTTTACTTTTACCATAGAAATACTGTTTTTTATACAGACTCTACGAAGTATGTGATTCTGCATTCTATAACCAACAAATTAAAAAATATACTTTGGATTGCTGGTTTGGTCGCCTGAGGAGTTTACTATTACCAAATGGATGGGTGAAAGTGATGAAAAGATGTAATCACTTCAATATTTTCGGTAGGAGATAAACTTGTATGTATTATTTTCAGTTGATGCAGATACAATTTATTTGGTACAGTACATGTACATTCTTTCAATCCACATGACATTGTACTGCAAAACTGTTTCTGAATGCGAAGCGAATATTGTTCATCAGTTTAGTTACTAATTTGTTACATTTTAACCCAATTATCCTTTTTAAGAAGTTGACGTGAATAAAAACAACACATTTTGCTGCCAAAGAACACTGACCAAATGTATATTTATACAGGGTTTAGCAGCCAACAATGTGAAATTACTGAAATTATGTCCATAATCGTCCAAACGGCACTAAATCTTAGGGAACCAAAACGAAGCTTCAAGACATATGACAAACTTTGAACTAGTTAAATTAAAAGCAGTAGAAATCAAAGGTTAACTGCCTGAACATTACATGTACACAGCATAGTAAAAAGGGTTGAGCCAGTTAGTATGTGCAGATGGGGCAAATTTTTTTTTTTAAATTTTGCAATAGCAATTAATTTCTCTTGGGCATCCATCATATCATCATCATTTTTTTTTTTTTTTTTTTTTTTTTGCAAATCAACCAAAATGTCTATAGTTATGCAAACTTGAAATGTGTATCTGTGGTAGATATGATTGCATTTACTATATAATAAATAGCCTCCAGTTTTGTACAACGGTTTGGTTTTAGCTTTATCTAAGTGGAATTTCTTTTTTGTTCATACTCGCCCACCCTCTTGTTAAACTTGTACTGTATTACGCATAAGCTGAACACATCATATCTATCAATAATGCTTTGTATATCGCCCAAAATTGCTAAGTCACGTGTTTGCCAAGGCTATAAAATCTATCTCTAATTCCATTGATTGCTATTAATACGGTATCCGTGGCAAAACTTCCATAGCTACTCCGAATTGGAGGTGGAAGAGGTTTGGTCTTCAAAGGATGTAAATCTTAATTATTCCTGTTTATACTGAGCCGTTCATATCAATTCTAAGGTCATTGCAAATATTGTCACTGTGTTCACTTTGATTATTGCAGTAATTCTCATTCTACTCTCAAGCCATTAAATTTCTGAAGCTCTAAGTTTGTACATGTTAATTATGAGCAGATTCGACAACAGATAATAAGTAAATAAGAAAAACACACTAATAGCAGGTTAATAACCCAATGAATTATATAAATTCTTGCTAAATGCAAAATGAATTGCTAAGCAGCAATTTACCTATTTACTTATTTTGACTAACAAGCGGAATCAGAATTTTATTTCTAAATTTTGTCAGCAGACGAATGCTAAAATGAAGATAATTGCAGCACATTTCAAAAATGTATGCTCTCTAATTATAGGTGTACAATTTTTTCGAAGTCGTCTGCTTCAGAGATAAAATGTGCTATTTATTAGGGATTTTGATGTGCTGAATTCAAAAAAGACAATTAAAACAACTGATTGGCTACTGTTTCAGAGATATTTAAGTTTTTACATTTTACATTTATGCATATTGTGTACATAGTAGAGTTTTAATCATAAATTGTAAACCTAGGTCTTTTCATGTGTTTATGGTTGCTTTACATAATAATATTTACCTGTCCTGTTTATGTAATACTTTAAAAAAAACAAAAGGGTTATATAAATAAAATATATATTAAAACAAAAGTCAAAAAACTATTATGTATATATAAGTACATAGTTTAGTCATTATTCAGTGTCAACTCGGCGTTTTTTGGCTTGTCTCTTGTATTCATTAAATGGAACATCTCTTGTCACTGTCCAGCAATAGTCTGCAAGCATTGATGGGCTCCATTTGCCCTGATAGCGTTTCTCCATTGTTGCAATGTCCTGGTGAAATCGCTCGCCGTGCTCGTCGCTCACTGCTCCGCAGTTCGGAGGAATACAATCTAGATGAGAGTGCAAAAAATGTGTCTTTAGTGACATGTTGCAACCAAGGCTTTTGTATGCCTTGAGAAGGTTTTCCACCAACTCCCTATAGTTGTCTGCCTTGTTGTTTCTGAGAAAATTTGTTGCCACTAACTGGAAGGCTTTCCATGCCGTCTTTTCCTTGCCACGCAGTGCACGGTGAAATGCATCATCTCGAAGTAGTTCACGAATCTGAGGACCAACAAAGACACTTTCCATTATCTTAGTTTCACTTAACCTTGGAAATTTTCCACAGAGGTACTTGAAAGCTGCTTGTGTTTTGTTCATGGCCTTGACAAAGTTCTTCATCATACCCAGCTTCATCTGCAAGGGTGGTAACAAAATCTTCCTTGATTCAACAAGTGGTGGATGCTGAACACTTTTCATCCCAGGCTCCAATGACTGTTGGAGTGGCCAATCTCTCTTGATGTAGTGTGAATCTCTCGCACGACTATCCCATTCGCAGAGAAAACAGCAGTACTTTGTGTATCCAGTCTGTAGACCAAGCAAGCGAGCAAGAACCTTGAAATCGCCACAAAGCTGCCACTGATGTTGGTCATAGTTTATGCACCTAAAAAGTTGTTTCATGTTTTCATAGGTTTCCTTCATTTGGACTGCATGACCAACTGGAATTGATGGCAAAACACTGCCATAATGCTGCAAAACAGCTTTAAGACTCGTCTTCGATGAATCAATGAACAGTCTCCACTCATCTGAACCATGAACGATGTTGAGGGCTGCCATGACACCATCGATGTTGTTGCAGGCTACAAGATCACCTTCCATGAAGAAGAATGGGACAAGATCCTTTTGACGGTCACGGAACATGGTCACCCTAACATCACCTGCCAGAAGATTCCACTGCTGTAGTCTGGAGCCCAACAGCTCTGCCTTACACTTGGGTAGTTCCAAATCCCTGACAAGGTCATTCAGTTCCCCTTGTGTTATGAGGTGTGGTTCAGAGGAGGAGGATGGGAGCAAATATGGGTCATGTGACATTGATGGTTCAGGACTAGAAGTTTCATCCTCTTCCTCTTCCTCGTCTGACTCAAGTGAGAATGATTCTGGTGCATCAGGAACCGGCAGTCCTTCTCCGTGGTGTACTGGGCGTATAGCTGACGGAATGTTTGGATAATGCACAGTTCACTTTTTCTTCTTTGACACACCTTTCCCAACTGGAGGCACCATGCAGATGTAACAATTGCTGATATGATCTGTTGGCTCTCTCCAAATCATTGGCACTGCAAAAGGCATAGATTTACTTTTCCTGTTCAACCACTGGCGAAGATTTGTTGCACAAGTGTTGCAGCATATGTGTGGGGCCCACATCTTGTCCTGATCTCCAATTTTGCAGCCAAAATAAAGGTGACAGACTTTCTTAACCATTGTGGTTATACTGCGCTTTTGTGATGCAAAAGTCACTTCACCACAAACATAGCAGAAGTTATCTGCATTGTTCACACAAGTACGAGGCATCTCTGCTCACTTTGGCTAAACAGAAACGTGTCCCTTTGCAAAATCAAACACTGTCAAATAAGACAGCACGACACTGTATGATTTGTCGAGCTGATATAGGGCAATTTCTTCAGCAGAGTGATGTAAGCTTAGTTATGATTGCATCATCCATGACTTCTAGGAACAACATGATGCAATTCATATCATGTATGACGCAATACCAGCTTCAGATTGCATCATTCATTGTTTTGCCTAAAAAGCATGTACTGTCCAAACCCAGTCATAGATTTATTCGTAGATCCAGTCAAAGATTTATGTTAGTCATTTCTGGTCTAAATTGAGATCCCTTCCCTTTATAACTCACTTGTAGTTCGCCATTCCCAAGTCAAGGGTCGTATATACTGACCCAGTATAATATCTTTAAAACTAGAGCCAATCAACAATTGTAAGCATCATTTTCGTTCTCAGTAACCAAGAATTAGTAAAGTTTGACAACATTTATTGCGCAAGCATTTTGGCTGTAGAACAGTGTTATCAATGCCTGTTTCCCAGTTAGCGATAATAGCTACAGGTAATGTCGATAGCAAGCTATCGTGCATAATCTCTCTCTCTCTCTCATTTTTGCATATAATAAACACATTTTATTACAAAGATGTATTTTAAAAAATAAAAGAAAGCCTGTAGTGTAATATAGCTTTCATAAACATGTCATAGCTTTGTGCTGATGTGATAGAATTATTTGCGCTGCACTGAAAGATTAATGGGGAGAATAAAAATTGTATATGGTTTGTTTTATATATGTTTAGAAACCAATTGTACGCGAAAATATTACAACTTAACCTCATTGCGTTTCTCAGTCTATATTACAAGTCCAAAATTTGTTTTTCCACAAACAACAAAATATATTTTCATTCAGAAGTTAATGTTTCTTTTGAAACATGGGTTTTAAAAAATAACATCGAAGCTCAACACCTTCCAGGTTTGCCACTGTTAACAAGTGTAGTGACTGGCTTCAAAGTAAAAATGTCACTCTTCGGCTGGTGCTTGATGATAGATTCACGAAAAAAGTGACGAAGAAAGTAACCTTTATCATAAAAATCACTTAAGTTATTTGTATACTGCTTTCAATAATCTCTTTAAAGGAGGATTTGGAAATAGTATGGACATTAAAGGGAAATATGACAAATTAATAACCCATACATGAATCACTTTTATGAAACATCATTTATTGAAAAAGAACATCGCAATTACCGTTTGATGCAGAACAGAATGTAATTTCCGCATCTGTATATGCTAACAGGCACATGTACATGTAATCAATCAACAGGGATGTATTCTGTAGCTAGGCCATTTTTCTGATGTACGCTATGTCATGGACACGGGTGGCAAGATATCCAAGAAATATAAAACCTGGTATTTGTTTCTACGTTACGCGCATTCGACTATGTATCCCTAGATAGGCCACTGATAAATACCACAAGAAATGTTACCACTGTACAGTTTGTACAGGTAAAGGTATGAAATTTACACCTGCCATGATTGAGTTTACAGCGTTGAGGTTTCTCCCATTTGTTTGTTTTGAGTGTCGACTCAGTATACAATATAATCAGTGAGCGGTGCCATAAAAGCCATTACGGCTGCAATAAAATCAGTGATTGACTTCGCCTAGACTGGACATCGACCACTCGTAGCGGGCATTTAATCGTTTGCCTCTCTGTCAACGTCCACCGGATTGACTGGGCAATCCGCAATCCACAATGCATATACTGTAGCAATTGCGGGAGTAACTAGCATAATCCACAGGGCAGTTGCATATTTTGTATGATGATCAATAAGTTTTTATATATTTGAATTGAAATTGTCAGAAAATCATGCGTTTGGTTTTTTCTTCCATAGAAAATGCATTCATTTTCGCTCTGAGTACCTTTTTTGCAAGTCACTATAGTTAAAACTAGTACAATGTTACACTCCTTTATTTCACAGGCACTCGTCACCAATGCAGTTAAGAGTATCGGTCAATGGATAGAGGGATTGGGAGGGGTCCAAACCTGTGACAATGTTATTACAGGCTCGAACACCCCCATCGCCATTTGATTATCTATTAACCAGTAATCTTAATTTTATTTGTAACATGGCCCTCTATTTATTGGATGATTTGATGTATTCACCAGTCACCATGTGGATTGTCTTTGCTACAGTGGGTACACAGCAGCCATGCGAATAGTCTTTGTAAAATCCAGTATAATGGCCGCCGTACGAATAGACACTTTCTTCTTTTATTGCTCAAGCTCACAAAATGCCAGCTTTTTCTTGCTGCAAGAACAACTTCTATAGGCGCAAACTATCAAGCATTGCATGGCATGATCGGAAATAATGTATTTTCACACGTGAAATATAAAGATTTATTTTTCACATGTGAAAATATAGGAATTAAAAAAAAATATTTTTGTTATATCTGGTATACCAAAATTGCTACTGAATCGAAGCTTAGAAGATTAAACCCACTCTTCAGAACAACACCCTACCCCCTTTTCGTAAATACACCTTCCTTTCAACCCTATATAATATAAATATCAGCGACTTAAGAGGATTGAGATGACCTAATATGTTGCAGTCAATTATATTTGTGAAATTTTGTAAACCATTTGACCCAATCTGACCACGAAGCAAATCCGATTCAGCAATGCATCAAAGTGGGTTTATCACTATTGTCAAGATAGCAAAGGGATATACAATCATGTGCTCAAAGAAAAAATATTTCAGACATAGGCCCTGACTCAAATTCCACAAGCCCGGACTCCAATTCCATGTGCCCAAAAGGGCCCTAATTTTTAGTATGAAAAGAAATAAACAAAATCATATTAAATTGACTTGTGTGTTTATTCCGATCTCTAAATATATTACGTAACGCAATGTCTTCCTCCAGGTCCTGATGTCAACCATTGTCCAATTGCTCTATCAATGTCCTCCTTACTCATTGGATCAGCAGTGTCGATATTCATTAGCATCTGAAGAGTGTCTTGCTTTATACAGTTTCTCTTTACATTTTTGATGTTGTTCATAGGTGCCGCTTATAATATGTTTAACCAGTGTTGCATTACTTACTCAAGTGTTTATAAGGAAATCATTTTTTTTGTCGGTCTTTCCTTTTTATCTCACCTCCGCCAACGGCCGGCCGATCTTTAATCAAAGAATCAGAAGCCATCATGGACCACCTTTGATCCCTTTATTACTTAAAACACCTCAAAAAACATCCCACATTTGGCCTAAACTCTCCTGATTGCAACAATACGGTAACTGATTTGTTGTGTACACGTGTTAGCTTTAATCCAATTGCTCAGCCAAGCACCACTGCACCGATCGCAACGATTGCCGGAACAGTTTCGGTCTTCAGTAGACTGGTTCTGACCGTAATGCGTGTATTTAATCCGTAAAAATACCCTTTTATTTTCTTTATTTTGTCAATTAAAAAAAAAAGTTAGTTTTCAAAAGCAATAGATTTCAACTATAAAATGCTATGTGAGGTAGACGGCCTTAAAAACTATTTTTGTCCTACCGCCGGTAGAATCACATATATGCTAAAGTCAAGTGAGCACCAAGTATAAGTAACCCAGGCAATCATAGGTCACATGCTTCGCTTTGTACACAAAGTTTACAGCTTTCGATATAAGTACGGTAAGTAGATGATCTTCATGTGGGTTAGGGGCATACATAGAGATAAATGTTAATAATTAACTAGTCCTTCAACAACTTGAAAATAAAATTCCACATTATGTCAGTGAGATTGAAGTTTTCTCAGACAAATTAGATTCTTTTTTCGACAAGCCTGACGGGCACTTAACTTAGAATACCGGAGGAGCCCCATCTGAAATTAGAGGGGCCCTGGGCATCGGACTATCTGATCTTTTTAGCACTGAACACGTAACTTCATAGAGACGCGAGTCAAATTTCTTTAGTAAAAAATAATTTCCGTGCCTGAAAGGTAATGCAGTTTCTATTTATTTGTTCTAGGTCACAAAGCGCTCGTCTTTCTTGCTGCTGGTAAAACTTCCCTAGGTACACACAATCAAGTGTCACATGCCATGATAGAAAATCTTGGCATTTTCACATGTGAAAATATATGGATATCTTCTTAAGATGTGAAAAGATAGGAATTAAAAAAATAAGAAAATTACTGCGTGAATAAATTTCAACACTTAACACTTAAGTATATAATAATACTAATGCTCATAATAAATCAAACTAACAAAATTTCCTTGAACATGCAGTCGTACAAAATATACCCTATATTGAGAAACTGCATACAGAATTGGAAAATAACACCCAACCATTATTACCTTAAATTCAGAGTTTACTTCAAATATTCTTCACTGATAACAAATTTGAAATCCTGGATAAGAAACACCCCTATATTTGCCATGGACATTAGCTTACTCATTTGTCTGCGAGCTCATCCATATTAAATTTTCTGGATTAAGGGTACAAAATTCCCCCCAATTTTCAACTAAAATTAAGGCTTAATGATGGAAACTTTCAACACCAGCAACGGTCACATAGAATATGCACCTTACGACGTGTATTAGGCTGTGCTTGTACTGTAAATAGCATTTCTTTGCCGTTTACCACTTTATTTTTCCAAATTAAATAGTTTGCGCAGACTGAATAAGGTTTGATTTGAAATTTTGTAAGGTATAAAGGGATTAAATAATCCTCAGCTAGATAGTAGCTGGCCCAGGTTAGTACTTTCGAAGACCGAAGGTGATGTACGATTCATAATGGAACGTGCCCATACTATATCAAGAATATAATGAACAAATATTAGGGCCCCTGAGAAAACTTCAATCTTACTGACAAAATGTGAATTTTATTTTCAAGTTGCTGAAGGACTAGTAAATTATTAACATTTATCTTATGTATGCCCCTTACCCACATGAAGATCATCTACTTATAATATAGTATTCATACTACTGATAGTTAGTCAAATCGCATGATCTACCAACCTCTGCCTTACTTGGGTAAACTCTTCCCTCACTGCTAAATCCCTGTTACGTCTGCACATCCCTGCATTACATTTATAGTCATTACCATGCGCTTTCCATAACTTAATGGCAAATCAACCATCATTTTGAACAATATACAGGTCAGCTTGTCCGGAAGCTGACTAGAAGCATGCGTAGCACACTAGAATGTATGATTTCGGGGGTTAAACCTAGAAGTGGGGCAACATCTAGCTAATATGTGGGGTTATATTTTACATTATTTCGATACTTAACAACGATGATGATAACAAAGTTTTTATCAATCTTCTTTAGTCATGTAAACATACACGCTATCAACAGAGATATACATAGTATGCATGATGTCGCCCGAAGGTTGCACCGCGAATATACATAAAAACTTTAAATTTAAAACATCTCTGCGTCCTTTCAAATAAACTTGGTTTATAAATAAGTTTTAGCTTTATTACTATCCCATTCATAATTATGAAATGGCTAATACACTTTTTTTTTTACAAAGAAATAGTAGGAAATATTGTTTTTCTTTTGGGTGACTCTAGATATACCCTCAGGGCGACAGCTGTCGCCCAAAGGTTGCTTGTCTGTCGACCGATGGTAGCATTTCTGCTTATATATATATATATATATATATATATATATATTGAAAGAGAAAAACGACATCTGACTAGTCAAATATACAGTATAATTTATGATGGGCAAAGATCTTCCCCGAAGCCCTTGGCCCTTGCCTTGCAAACCAACCCAGAATTTCACTGTGTTTCCCACAAAGTTATGACCAGCAGGCTACGATGACGTATCTTGCAAGACAGGGCTGATCCAAAACTATTTTGAATAGACGAATAAATGCCTTTGTTTGAACATGGAACAGGCCACGACTTTCATCGATAAGAAGTGGGGGGGGGGGGGGAACGTGTAAAAATGTTACCTTCCGCTTTTTCCACCACCCTCTTTCACTCCCGCTTTAGAAGTGGTGAGAGTTCTCAGCTCGAAAACGACTTTCGGGAACAAAGTTAGTTATTCTCATTAGAGCAAAAGGTTTCACGATTAGATTTGCTCCCGTGTCACAAACTGTCTACCCCAAGAAAGGCATACATGTTTCATTAAAAATACAATTATTTATATCTAATCGTTAATTTGTTCCTGTTTGCTTTTTTTTTTTTTTTTTTTTAAACTATCTTTGATACATGCTCTAGTGTTCGTAGTCCTAATTGGTTACCTTGAAATTGGATTCTGGGGACAAGTGGGGACATTTGTTCGGATATAGTACATTCTTCCTAATAAATGTCTAATATTGTTTTTCGTTGCAACAATTTTAGACACATTTGAGAACTCAATGCTTGTTAGAAATACTCAGTTAAAAGAGTACTATACAAAAATTACATAATTGCTTTAAATAGCTAAGAATGTGATGGCATTAGTCTGTTATTATTACTGAAGTTAAAAGGATAATTTTCAGGCCCTTACTATACCATTACTACACAAACACACACCCACACACACACACACACACACACACACACACACACACACACACACACCTAGATGCACATGTCAAATTACGATATCATGTAGCACGGCACTGCGCGTG
Organism: Margaritifera margaritifera; assembly: GCA_029931535.1. NCBI lineage: Eukaryota > Metazoa > Mollusca > Bivalvia > Unionida > Margaritiferidae > Margaritifera > Margaritifera margaritifera. Next base: position 598,407 of record JAQPZY010001268.1, on the reverse strand, counting down.
GATAGTCTAGGTACCTGATAAATAATAAAATAATATGAAATTTTCAAACCTTTTAAATGTAATTTCTATCTTATCTTTTATTTCTACTTTAAGAACAACGAACATTTGTATAAAATCAAAGTTTTTATTATTCCTTAGCTCATCTGCCGTTAAATCCAAGTGAGCTTATAGTATGGCCGTGCGTTGTGCCTCGTTCATCGTCCGTCGTGCCTCTGTCAACACTGTAAACATTGGCTTTTACACTTCTTCTTTAAAAAACAAAAAACAAAAAAACAAAAAGCAGCAATAACAGGACCGATTTCAACCAAACTTGGGGAGGATCATTCTTGCATGAAAGCAGTTCAAATTTGTCGATCAGCTATTAAATATGTCCGCCATTACTAACAACAGAAAAAATTTGATCGATTTCTTCTCAAACACGGCTCAATGAAATGTTACCACATTTCACAAAAAAAAACCACACAAAAAAAAACATTCGGGTGATCCGTCGTCAAAAATAGCCGCCGTTACTAAAAATAGAAACAAACTTTAAATAACTCATTCTGAAGAAAACTACTGAACATAATTTAAACAAACTTGACGCAAAGCCTCTGTATATGAAAACTTTTGAAGTAGTTTCAAAGTTATGCTAATCTACTGTCAGATGTGGCGTTTGTTACTAAAAATAGAAAACGTTTAAAATGATTTCTCAAAACATTGCACAACAGAATCTGAGGCCTGCAAGTAATGCTGATCTGTCATCAAATATATCTGAAGATAGTAGAGAAGCTTCAAATAACTTTTTGCATAAGCAATCAACAGAATTTGAAGATATTTCGACAGAAAGCATCCTACTAACCCTGAGGTAGATGTCAGTCAGGGGAACGATCTCAGGCCTACTTTGTAAATTTTCTTTCTTTCATAAAATTGTATTTGGAAGACAATGAATTGTTTCATCAGAATGAGTTTTTCAATCAAGATGCATGTATTACAATGTCTTATAAATACGATTTTACCTCTTATCCTAAATCTCTGGTAAGCCGATTGTTTTACTACTAAACATTGGTAAACGAATTAATTGAAAGTAACTGTTTAATCATGATACATTCCAAAACTGCCTATTTATCTCTCTTCCCTTTCAGCTAGCTTTGCGAGATTACAGTTCGATTATGTGGATGGACGCTTCTGTTCGATTCGTCAAGAGTTTAGAACAAGTTTTTAAATTCGCCTACAAAGAGGGCATACAAGCTACTCTTTCCTCTGCTCCCAACACTACCGCCTCAAACACCGATCTTCAAACCTTCAATAGACTGGAAGAAGAGCCCTGCTCTTTCTAAAACACAATGGAAATTTACGCAACCTGGATGATTCTTCATTCTACCCCGTTCATTGTGGAATACGTCATGAAACCCTGGGTATCATGTGCTCTGACTCCGAACTGTATGGTTGTGGATAGAGTACCATGGGCATGTGATGCGGACAAAGGTACATATGGTGCATGCCATAGATTTGATCAATCAGTGCTAAGCATAATCCTAAATCGGCTATACTTCAGTAAGTTGAACAGCACGTTTTATGAGGCCAGTGTATGGAAAAAATGTGGTGCTGCAGATTCAAAATGGTACTTACCGGACATTGTTAACAATTATAGGTATGAGACAACATTTTTATGCGTTTGATGCATAGCAGAATTTGCGGGATAAAATACAAATATTTTCTATTAAGTACCATCAAATCTAAATATTATTCAAAAACGTTTTTTAACATATTTTCCAGCAAGCGAACAAAACAATGAAGCATATATATATATGCATATATATATATATATATATATATATATATATATATATATATATATATATATATATATATATATATATATATGTATATATAGAGTATGACCTACCTATCAGAAAGTTCTGAACAATAATCGTCCTGCTCTCATCAATGGAAATATTAAAGTATTGCGTTTAGACATTTCTGATTAGGGTAGAAGTTTTCTTTTTATAACAACTTACCCGTTCCTAAAGCAAAGTTTTGGGTGATTATTTAAACGTCTCTATCAAACAGGTCTTATATGTGTGTCAAGATATTATTATTCTCGATGACTTAAATGAGGCACTGTTAGAAAATTGTTTACACAATCTGGTTACCATTTTATACCTAAATAAATATGGAAATTATAAATCCACACGTGTGATGACTGCTTCAAAAATACTCCTTTGTCATGTAATCGTTTCAAATGAATCCACACGTGTGATGACTGCTTCAAAAATACTCCTTTGTCATGTAATCGTTTCAAATGAATCCACACGTGTGATGACTGCTTCAAAACTACTCCTTTGTCATGTAATCGTTTCAAATGAATCCACACGTGTGATGACTGCTTCAAAAATACTCCTTTGTCATGTAATCGTTTCAAATAACTTTCTTAATTAGCATCTGGAGCATAAACTGTTGATGAAGATATTATTGATCAATGGGCGACTTACATTATTACAAAGTTATGTTATATATCTCCTGTTTCTTTGTGTCAGAGAAGTGTGGCTGTACCAAATAGCCGATTATAATAAATTATGGAACATTTTAAATGAAAATAATTGGATGGACTAATTTTCTGCAGCCGAGCTGTCTTCTTCACTGTTTCTTGCAAATATGTGTATTCTAAGAACACATGTCAGAATTAAACCAAATAATAATCTTTGCTATGAGAACCTGTAAAAAATGCAGCAGGTCAGTGGACCGACTAAAATGAGAGCAATTGGAAGTAGTAACCTCAAACTTTGAAACACACCTAAATATTATGCAAAAAAAGTTGTAAGTCATGAAAATATTGATAATCTTGGTTACACTTGAAGATAATACTGTAAATTAAAAATACAACTCCTCCTCCGTTTTTCCTCCTTCAGTATCTAAATCTGATGATGGATATAAAACTAAATATATTTTGTTCAGAAGGTCTCGTAGTTAAATGACTACTTCACATCAGTAGTAAAATGTAGATGATACTTATGTTCAGTTACCATATTTCCAGATCATAACGAATCAAAATAATCAGTTTATCAGTACAAGATATTCTTGCTATTATAAATAGTATTCCAACACTAAAGGCAAGTGATTATGACAGAATTAATATCCAAATGCTTAAGGGCAAAGCTTTTGGACTTCGAAACCTCGTAGCGTACTTTTGAGCAAATGACTATGGCAACAATGCTTCCCTAAGATATGGAAGATGCTCCCCACGAAATATAGACCAAGTTTTTCATTAATATCAGTAAAGTCTCCTTGGTTGTCATTTTTGTACATGTGCATGCTTTATTGACATTTCCAAAACCTTCCAGGGGTTTGCTATCGTGGACTTCTATATAAACTGAAAATGTATGGAATGGTTTTACTCATCATATTTCGAAATTTATCTTGAGTCAATTTCCCATATTTACTGTAATTACATATTTATTCAGTATTTTTTCTTTCTTTCTATTCAATCGACTAGCATCTGTCATATATTGTCAATATTGACCACTGTAGTACTATGATCCTTTTTGACTCAGTGGTAATGTCTCCTTGTACATTGTCCTCGGTAATGTCTCCTTCCACAGTGACTGTGATAATATTGCACATTGAGAAGCTTTACGATGCCAAGGCTTTGGATGCTGGTTCCATAGTAAGTACATGTTTGTATGGAAAACTCAGATTTGCACTATTTTTACAGATATCTCCTATAATACGAACCAATGCATCAATGTAATCTTTGCATACAGGACCATCATTGTTGATTTGATACAAATATTGACTGAAAGTTTCTAATTGTCCAATATTAATGTTATTTATAAAGTCACCAAGTGTTTATTTATAAAGCGTCTGTTTCTTGATAGCCAGTAAGTTTTATTTTGATTATGTGTTCAAAGAGAAAGTCAGACCACAAAGAACGTATGAGAAGAAAGGACTATAATCTAACACTTGGAAGGAACTTATTACTGATTTGTATTAGCAGACATTGACAACAACTTTTCTAGTTTGGTTGGACTAAACCCGCTTTAAATGTTTTGCATGGTGGCTTCGGTTAGCTTTTCTGAGGCAATGAGATTAAAGTGTCTTGCCTAAGGACACAAAATGGCAGCCTACCCGGCCTGGGAATCGAACCTGGTACTTTCTAGTAGGAATTCAGCACGCTAATGACTGAGCTACTACGTTTCTTTCTTATTTTAGTTTACAAAAATCATTAGACGTTGTCTGCAGGTAATTCACTACGGTTTTACATTTACAAGTGGTTTCCATAAATACATGCAGCTCATAATCTATCATTTGCAGACATTGCTGTTTTCACAAAGGTCTAGTAGCTTGGTACCATATTTCTTTTTCTTGTACTCCTCCTATTTCTGTCTAAATGACACCTCACAAGCAGCAAGTCTATTCATACCATTAACGCAGTTTCATAGTCAAAACAGTTTGTGTATTGCATTAATTAACCTTTGATAAATAATAATTTTGACTTATATGATAATGTTACATTTTGTTTTCTAAATTGTTACGACTCTAATTCTTAAAATATGTAACAGAAAGAAAGTGAAACCAAATAAAATCAAGTAAAACCAACAAGCAATTTATTTACAGACAATTTAAGTGAAAATTCAAAAGACACTTACAATTTGTGAGTTATATTCCAAATAATCCCAAATGTCCAAATCACACGTCCAAAATAATAGAATGCTCCGAATGAATTTCAATAGCCTCGAATGTCCTGATGTACTACAAAGATGTAATCCAGAATGTATTTGAATGAGTTCACATAAATCACAAAATCATGTATTAATCCAAAAGTCAATGAGCACTTTAGTAATTCCAATGAATATTTTAAATAAATAATTCCTCTCAAATTATATCTGACTTCAACAACACAATTGGAAATTCAGACTGATCTATAAAACAAGAATTTTAAAACAAGAATGAAATTATAATCCAAAATCTATCGATCTGTATATATATATATATATATATATATATATATATATATATATATATATATATATATATATATATAGACGCGTACCTGACCCATGTCACAACAGAATATAAGTAATTCTAATGGAAAAATACTAGCCTACCTGACCTATGTCACAAAAAGTTTTGCGAAATGCTATGTACACAACTGGACAAAAGTTAAGCAAAATATTTTCAAATAACCATACAACTTTCAATCATAGACAAAAGTTAAGTATACAAACATCATACATAAAAAATGAACAACATTTTCTTAGTACTCTAATAAGAAAGGTCGGGTGGGATATATACAAGTTAATTAGGATATATACAAGTCCAAAATATACATTACTTATTAATCAGATGAAATAATTGCTTGTCTTCCTTTAACCAAAACTACACCATGAATCAAAATGTACTGGACTAAAATATTTAGACAACTTGTTTTTTATTAAACTTATACCGCCTGACTTTCTCTTGCTTTGTTTTCCATTTTTGGAAATATTTCATACTCTGACATCAAAATCATTAAGCTTGATTTCAGTTAATCCAATAAAATCAAACAGACTTACACATTCCAAAACTTCTGGGTAGTTATGCTTGAATGCACATATATTAATGAAAATTACAACAATCTTATTTGGAACATAAATTATACACTGGTTCTCTTATGTTTTGGGAGGTATCCACACAGTTGAAACATCAGGTCTAAAAAGGAATGTGCATGGTATGTGTTCAGGTGTTCAAACTGCATGCGCCCGTGTGTTCAAGTTCAAGTACTTAAACATCTTCACTTGGACACCTGTTTTACATCTTTGAACATATATTTATGTGCAAACTTGGCAGTAGAGCAAAACAAAGTGAGTAACTAGATTTGCCTCTAAACTGCAGATCAAAAGTCTAAGTTCTAAAAAGTTCCAAAATGTATTAAAAAAATAATTCTATAATGACATCAAGATCTAATCAGGTGGTATACCTATGCATACAAACATGTAATTGTATTTGTCTACCTAAATATATTTTTGTTTAATGAGACTAGAAAAGGTTTGTCAAAAATAATAATGTGTTAAAAAATGCTAAATTGCGAGAATGGCCTATAAACCTCATCAGGTCATCTGCATATGCATACATATATATACCTGCCAAATTTATTTTGTCTGCCTTAAGTGGTTCTTACATAAGAGTGTTGAGATGGATTCACCAAGAAAGTCTAAATCAATAAAGTTTATGAAATTCAAACCAGGTCATCTACATATATATGCAAATATGTCTTTGTATATTTTTACGCAATCTTACTAGCAATCTTCTACGGGAAACGGACGAAGGTAAAGACATACAGACAGAAATGACCTAGTCAAGATGTCCCGATGCAGGCAATTGGGAATAACAAATCCTGCCTTGTTTTAATAGAGAATGTAATAAAATAGTTTATTAAGCTTCAAACAACAAAATATTTATGGCCTTAATCTAAACAGTCTTAACATAATGTGCTTATACAATAAATGTATTTATATGTCAACAAAAGCAATTACCAAGAAGCAAACAAAGACAGCAGTCATCGTGCTAATATGCTATCTCTTAATTTCATTAAAAAATAAATGTATTTAGTTTCTATAATTACCTGATTCCACAGCAAGATTATGTGATACTGTCCTAAAGCAAGTAAGACTTATTCTATATTTATCATTTGTAATTTTACACAGGTATGCTTCCAACTCAGAATTGTTTTTATACACATAATAGTAAGTCAGTTTACATACTCTCGAGGTCCGCATTGCTATTTTGAACAAGGTCATTAATAAAGGATATAAATAACGATGGAGATAAAGGATCATCTTGCTTGATACCAATATTATTTAAAAGATTTTGATATTTGTTAATTGTATTTAATACATGACCTTATTGATGAATACATAGCTCTCAAAGCCTTGCTCCTTTTAGTACTAATATCTTTCTTTATTAATCTGAACCAGATGAGATGTATATTAACTTTGTCAAAATCAATAAAAGGCACAGTATAGTTTATTACCAGTGCTCAAACTTTTTAAATTATGGAATTAAGTAGATAATATACAACCAGTCCTTGACTTATGAGCTTAAACACCAAACTGATTATCAGTAATTTTATTGTACGTTTTGGTCCAGTAAATATATTTTGCCAAGTGATTGATTATCTGTTATGCCCCTATAGTACTTTTCATCATTGTTCACCCTTTTTACGCATTGGAACAATAAAACCAGAGCACGTATCTTCGGGAGAAATGCCTTTAGTAAACACACGATGAACAATTTTACAAGAAAGCAATTATGTTAAAGGAACATTTAAACATTTCCGAACATATTGAATCTAAGCCGTTGCTGGACAATGGTTCAACAACAATTTTTAACCTTATACAATATAATACCAGAGTCGACATCAAAATCCATAATACTTATATCATCAAAATCAACAGATATGGGATTGTTGGTTCTGGAAACACATGAACCATATATATTTCTTAAATGCTCGTAAAAATCAAAACTCTGTCAGCTTGGAATCATTAGCTTTATTCTTAACGTTATTTTTATTGATTTCTTTCCAAAATGTTTTCGGACAACTTTTTGTCAACCCCGCTAAATATAAACCTTAACGTTCTTTTTAAACCTTCCAACTCTTCCAGTTTACCTTCCCTAAGTTCAGACGAATGGGACATCCCGACTGGCTGCCGGATTCTTCACCACCACTCCAAAAGAAAAAAAAGACCAACACCCTCCTAGGCTTCCTAACCCAATGTTGGAGAAAGTAAACACTCCAACGGCCCTTTTCAGGGCCAACCATTTTTCAAGAAAAGATTAATTTTCATTATGGCCATACTTCTATCCCTCCCTGTTCCATTTCCGTTGGTACCCCGATAGAACCCACCATGTTAAATTTCCGTTGGTACCCCGATAGGCCCCACCATGTTCAATTCCCGTTGGTACCCCGATAGGCCTCACCATGTTAAATTCCCGTTGGTACCCCGATAGGCCCCGCCATGTTCAATTCCCGTTGGTACCTCAAGTGCCCCCCCCCCCCGTACCTCGATACCCCACCCCCATACTACTCTTGTGGGTTTCCTGTTGTATGAACTCTTCCAAATGCAATCCTCCTTGCCTCAGTTGCTATCTTCTTAGTGATGAAACCTTTTAACACATTTCAGAGTTATTGTCATCACTCTCGGTTTCATTGGTGCCAATAAAGACTAAATTGTCTGACGGCACCTTAGATACAGTAATTGTAATTTAAAGAAACTACATTCGAATTAAGTTTTGGTACGTTTAAATGTACTGGGAAATTTTTAACTGATAAGATTATTCGGTCTTTCCCATCAGCCCCGAATGTGGTGTCAGCGTTTTAAAGTCTATATAGGTTCTTATCGCAAGTATAAATCCGTGATGTGATATATGTCATTCTTATCTCTATTTCTTCACTATGTTGGTACTATGAGTCACATTAAGACTAGCTAGCATTTAACCCTTTCAGTTCTATATATAAAAGTTGTCGCTACCTAATAATAATCTCTCTCTCTCACTCTCTCGCTCGATATATATATATATATATATATATATATATATATATATATATATATATATATATATATATATATATATATAATGAAACAAAGAACAAAGGCTGGAATATAGATAGATAGATAGATAACAGCAAAAAGGTTAGAAGCGGAACGGAAAAATGAAAAAGTTTTGAACTCAACTGGGTCTTCTCCAGGAGAGAATGAAAGACAGATAAAGACACTCAAAGAGTTGCACACGAAGAACATTTTAATACTTACATCATGGCTTAGAAAAGCAAAATTATATAAAATCATGATAATGTTATCCAAACTGGTGTTATTACTCGTCTCCTCCAGGAAATTTTACAAAAACTCCCGAGTTACGGAACCCATTTAGTGACTCGTCTAAGCACGCATCCCCAGAGAAGGGTGGAACTTTGTCAGAAACTAAGAATACGATAGAGTTTGGTTGCATTAATTCACTTTTTGGACAACTGGCTGAGTTCACGATTATTTTGCAGATTTTTTGTTTGTTTGTTTGTTTGTTTGCTCGAGGATTTAATTGACGATTTCGAAATTGACACGGATATGCTGAGGAAGTAGAATGTCTCTGTGATAGGATAAAGTCGGGATACAGCAATAACTAAATAGAGGATATGTGCTTACTCCGAGTGAATAACGGATATATTTCATTGAGTGGGTGAAAATACTTGAGATTCACACACAATAGATGAAATATATCCTTTATTCACTCGGAGCAAGCAAATTTTATTTTTATTTTATGCTCAAACGCATTGGCTATCAGTATGTATAGCATATTTCTTACTGTATTTCGCACGATAATGTCAGCTAGTTACCGTTTATCGTCTGCTGTGTTTTGTGTATATTCGCACAGAACATTTTAGTAGTAACATAAGTCGTCTTCCTAATTCTTACTAATTCAAGGTAAAACAGTACATACAAAATTGACGAAGAAAAAGGATATGCACATTGTTGTATTTGAATTTGGTTCGTCTGCTATCGTCTAAACTTATTTCAAATTTCTTGGTCGTGATGATATCGATGTCTATTGACGGGGCGGTAAAAAATATATCTGGTATTCCACTCCAGTGAATTATCAAAATTATTTCTCTTGGAAAGTCCAGACATTCACGGCCTAGCATAAAATAATGATGGTTATATTTTTATTTATTTTACTAATGAAAATAATTGGTATGTACTAAACAGATGTATTGGTGATGGTAGTTAAATTGATAAAGCCACTTATAAAAGTAGCAGTACCATCCTCTTTTATATTTTAAGGCACACGAACGTTTATAAAGTTCAAAACCTTGCTCTAAGTCATTACTCAGACCTTTTCCTTATGTTTTTTGTTAGTCAGCCTTACGTTTGTCGTCTAACATTCACACGGTAGCACTAGCAACCTCCAAGCTATCTAGTAAGAAAGGAAGGGTAACATTGTGCAGAAGAATAAAGCAGAAGGAAAGAAATCTTGTGCTGGATTACCCAATAGACAGAATAAGCACGTGCTTAGGGCACCAGTAGAACAGGGGCACTAAAAATAAAATAAAATAAAATAAAATGAGAACATACGGGGTTTTTTTTTAAATTACATATTGGTGTGGGGCACCATAATCTTTTCAGTGCTTAAGGCCTCCAAAAGTCTTAATCCGGCCCTGGCAACAGATCTAAACCATGATATTAGCACTCCAATTACTGAACAATAAATATATACTGCTCCCATTTCCGTTCAAAAATAACAAATCATCTTGCGAGGACAATATCTTGAATAAACATATACAAATGCGCCGGTTTTGTAATGGTGGCAATGTAAATTCATATATATATATATATTACTTGATGGAGGTATATTACAATCGTTGATAACCAAGTGTCGTCGATCCAATTTGTTCTACATCGACCCATGGCACATGTTGTTAGCAGAAACAGTGTTCTGAACAAGTGCCCTCTTGAGGACGAAAAGAGTTACTGTACGTAGCAATCGAAAAAAAATAACCAGTGAGAGAGATTGATACGTGGCCTTAGACCACAATTAATTTTCCTATAAAGTCTATACATTTGTTTGTCAGTACTGAACATTCCACTGTGTCCAAATCCTAATAAATCATATGTTGCTGTAAATTATCTTCAAAGATGAACTCACGCTGAAGTTCTTGTCATAGGTTAACCGGCATTCTTCTGAGAGGCTGGACTGTAAACAAAGCAACGTGCAATGAGTCACAGATTTCACTTCCGGATCAGCACCAATGCTTCATTACTCACTGTGCACTGTCGCCGAAATACACACAGACAACCACACTATAATGCTCATATTCTAAACAATAACCAATTTCCTTTAAATCAATACTAAGGATGCCTAAATCTAATGCATACATCACCACCAAAATGATAGAGGAAAAAATTATCTAAAAATGCGACATCATTCGTGGGTACTGAACCGGAAATATTAATTGTGACCTGATTGCACGTGGCCTGTTAGGTATTCAACATGGCACCTCCATGATGTTCACGTGCCTTGACTAGAAAGATAAACTTGTGGGTGAAAGGTTTCAACTGAATGGAGAAACACGTGCAACGTGGTAGATGTCTACGGAGGCCGCTGTGATTATTCCCAGCTATCTTCTTGGGTAAATATAACCAGCAATCTGATTGGATCAGTTTATTCCAATCAGATGACGGAGCGGTAGATAACTGTTTCGGCTACTTACATATGCCAAAGGCCGATGTGGATCGAAGTGGATCGATGACCATTAGCTAAATAAAATGATATAGTACCAGAACGCTGGTCTATTGGAAAAATAGCGTTAGTAAACAAAAACAGTCAAGATCGTAAATCGCTTGAAAATTATAGATCTATTGCACTTCAAAGCTAGATAACATCTGGATAGGGCCGATCAATACTGGACCGTCATTTGCATCATTCGGATCCGATAGTCATCTTACAAAGAATGTATTCAGGTCTGTAGAGGAATATTTACATTCAAAATGGTGTGTACAACAAAAATTAAGTTATTTATCATTTATTTGTCAACTAAGTCGGATCTTATTTGTTGAGATTTGTATAAAATTCAAGGAAGGATTCTTTTAATTGCCTTTGCACTACCTTGGCTTTGGCGAGGACGTATATTTGTATACGAAGTATATCTGACCATTCGCGAATTATTACCCATGGTTGTTAATTTGCTCATAAGTTAGTTAATATAAACATAAATATATTGTATATATTATTACCTCTCCAAGAATGTTAGGTTATCAAGAAGTAAAATAGAATATATGGAATAGAGGTTAATTACCACTGATGCCACCAGATAAATCAATAGAATCCAAAGATATTTTCATCAAATGGTGTACAGTGTGCACAGTTTTTCTGAGGGCTTTCTCCCCTATCCTACACAACCTGTTATTACGTACCCATTTAATCTTACATGACTGATCTGGCGTTCGATACAGATGTTCAATCTGTGTTTCCGTATCGCACACCCAGCCTGGAACTACTTTTACAACTTGAAACGACATTTTAATCCAAAGCAATTCCGAAATAGAGAATGTCCAGAAAGATGCCCAGTTCTAGCTTATAAAATGTATGCTAGTCTAAGGCCTTCATCCATGAACAACCCCGAATCACCTTATTACCTAGGAATTTGTCACAACAGAACTGCTGACGGTCTATGGTCCAAGTGCCAACCTGCCGGAGTGAATAAATTGAAATCGATAATGAAAACCATGTGTGAAAACTGGAATAAACGGAAGAAAAACAAACCACAGCGTTCAAAAAACTCTATGCACGACACTCATCCTTGAAGGTGTTGATCCTACCACAATTGTTCAATTATCTGGACATAAAATTGAGATCAGTGTGAATCACTATGCGATCGCTTCGATTGAACAACAAAAACACATGTGCAAACTTCTGAACGGTGCACCTGTTGATCCCATTCACAGTAGCAACGCTGATGACACACAGAGAAGAGACATTCCACAACGTGAATCATCTAAAATTCGTACACTAGTGAGAAAACCACATCAAACTTCAGAGTTTCAAAATATCGCCTCAAGAATTTTTAATGGAGCAAGCATACGTGGAGGAACTTTCGATTTGTCTTTTAATATTGCTGGGGATTCAAATTCGTTGACTAAATCTGAGGATAAAATTTTTTAATATTTGCAACATAAACGTAGACGTATCATAGAGAGCAGCAGCTCCAATGACTCTGGCTGAAATTTAGAATAATTACTTCATGTAACAATGTTGAGACTTTGAACTATCACTGGGGCCCAAGCAGGGTGTTGTATTTTTGTTTGCATTTTAAATTCTTGCAACATTTCAAGTAGAAAAAGACAAGAAAACAAAACAACATCATTTAGAATTTTCTTGTTTAAAAGATATCCAAATGATGAATAAAAATCTAATCCTCATGTTAGAAAGAGAAGTCTTTTTTTAAAACTCTTACATCGTTATCTTAGAGCTTAATGCATAAATAATTTCTTATAATGAAGACATACAAAATACAGGGTTTGAAAGTACTGTAAATTAATGAGTTTTCGATATAACTGATTGTATTAAATAATTCTGCTATTAAAATTGCCTTGCAATTTGCTTGGAAGTGCAGGTTTGCATGTGTATTCAGTAAGTAACGTAAGAAAAGGGTTCACTTACAGGTCCAAAACCTATGTTCCATTTGCGAAATAAAGAAAATTCCACTCGCCTGTGACTGCAGTTTAAATTCATTCATCAGTCCCAGTTATGTATATGTCATGTGCGTTTTTCAGTGGATTGTACATTATTTTTCATAAGCCTTTTAATGCCTTAATTTGTTTTCAAGGATACTTTTAAATATTTGAAAAACAATGTGTGAATAAAAAGAGGGTATGTAATAAATACAAAACCACATTTATCACATGATAAATAATGGCTCAAAGCGACATTGTGGTGAATTCAACACTTTTTCATAGAGGTAATAGAAATATTGCATGAGATTAACATGAAAACAGGAATTTCAAGATATAATATGCATTTGTGTATGTGTTTGGATGAGATAAAAGTGTAGTGAAAGCTGGTTGTGTTACCCCAAAAAATATGTAACAAATAAAAATGGTCATTTGTTGATTTCAGACACCAGAAAAGATATCATACAATGCGCTAAAAAAGATGCAGATTGAAAGTTTTATTTAAAGTAAGATGGTTAAACATTGCAGTACGAAGGTGGAATAAATGTTGATAAATACACACATTTGTGTACGGCTAAATTTACAGTACAACTTGAAAATCTCGTAAACTTTAGAAGGTGATTTAACAAAAACAGTAATAGAATTTATAGAAAAAAAGGACAAAGCTAGTAAATAATCATGATAAGAAGAAGGATTATGATGACGATGATAGTTTTTACTGTCACATCTGCCAACGTGATTGGATACTCGTACGTTCAAATCACGCATGGCGATTTATAAACGCCAAAGTAATAGTATTCACAATGAAATAAACTATTATATATATTGATACTAATGGTAGCAGAACCTGCTATAGATTACGTTTTGAAATATGCTTCAAATTTTGTAATCTCTTTAATATTTTGCTTGTACCTTTGATCAATAATGCAAATGACAAACCCACTAATGCCACAATTTTAAAAATATGACTTTCAGCGAGGAAAGATACAACCTGTTTAGCTGTTTACAAAGTCAAGCTTGTTATACTACAAATAATTCAATTCATTCCTATTGATGCTTTTTTCGCTAAATCAAATACAATTTGGCAATTTTTTTATAAAACCCTTTTCAGTTTTGTCAACGAAAGAACCATCTTTCCATCCTGATGGAGCACTGTCGCCACTTGTTCCTCCGGTATCCTCTACTAAAACTGTTACAAAATTTGCTGTATACAGAACAAAGGTTGATATTATCATCGCAACAGCAGTGACTATAGCGGTTATTGTTACACCCTCTTCTTTAAACATCTGTTTACAACTAATGGCAATTTTTATCTAAGTTTTGAATTGATTTGTCAATATTTTCTCTGAAACTCTTTTCAACTGAGTTAGATGTACAACTAATTGCGCTTTTCTACTTTCAATACTTTCCAACTGTTTTTGCCATTCAGTTTTTTAGTTTGGATCTCTTTTTTAGAATGTGTCCTTTTAAAACTATTTTCCATACAATGAAGCATCCGATCTAATAAATTATATTTTGAATTGATATCTACAACATCATTCATATAACCCGTTAATTGTATTCCCTCTTGTGTAGGGAATAATCTTTCTCTACAGGTGGAAGTTCTCTATTTTTAATTTTTTTGTGATATTCGTCAGTTCTAGTATCAGCTTCTCTAACATGTTCATCACACGTCTCATTAATGTTCGTTGTTGGCATCTCTATTTCCTCTGGTACTTTTATTGGTTTTCTTTGTACAACAACAAGTTCTAATGAATATTATTATTGTGTTGTTCTGCTTTGCACAGGCTTTGACGTTTCCTAATTATCTCTAAGTCTTTTTAATCTATCATTATTTTATTTAGAAGTCCGTATTAAAAATCCGCATATTTTAATTCGTTAATTAAATGGGATTCCACTGGTTGTTTGTGTGTTGATTTAGTTGACAAAATGCAAAAAAACTGCAATTTTCGGTGATCTTTGACTCATCGGATATGCATTTTGATATGATGTATATATTATAATTTTCATCGCTATATGCATTTGCAGCATGCTGGATGCAAGAGACGCTATGGCACATTAGCAAGTTGTTGTCATAGCAGATATTTTTGGCCAAGTTCATTTAGCAGGCGCCGCTGCTTTTCTGAAAGCAACACTTGGCATTTAGGATTTCCTTGCGGTTTTGTCACAGTACGATTCAACTGAAACTTGCATGAGGTTTTCTGCACAATGTCACGATGGAATCAAGCAACATTTCTGGCTTTTCCAAATAAATATCTGTGATATAAACAAATGTATCTGACATAATATATACATGGATTGGACAACAATGTATGACTCTGATGAAAACCAAGATGCCATTGTCCGCAACTGCTATGAGTATAATCAAGACAAAAATGTCCACCTGCATTACAATACGATGTCGCAGAAATATACCCGAAAATGTCACATCAGAAGCAAGTTGGCGCGATTTAATCTGTCGTATGAAGAAACATGGCTATTCAACGAAATCTTTAACAGATTTATTACGCTAAGCCTGCCAAAAAGACAAAAATTTATCAAGTTCGTCTCCAAGAAAATATTCCTGCTCATAAGTCTGCCTGACAAAGCTGCCATGTACAAACATGTAGCTAGTAAAAAAAAATATTAGCAGAGTATGACAGAATTATTTCTCAATACTTGCCGTTGGTGCCCAAGAATTTAAAGCATCAGAGTAGCCGCTCCATTTCACGAGCGACTTGTTTCAACGAGTTTTAATGACACGCTCTATTATAAAATTATTTTCCTTTGTATTTCTAACCCCTGCTCATAGAAGGCTCCCGAAACAGGTTCGCCATTAAGGTCGGCGAGCTTGTACGTTACATGAATTGGTTTTAATACTTCCGTCACGGTAAATACTTCTTCGGTCCAGTTTGCTGTATGGCCTTTTTCAAACATTTTTTTATTCTGGAAATCCTAACTTTGTCGCCCACATGAAACTTTTGTCTAAAAAATAATCTGTTTGGCACGCTGTCTTGATTTTGTTTGTCGCTAGATTGTCTTGGCGTCATCCTAATACTTCTATGCTTCGTATTGTTACACTTGTCTACTGGCGACTACAGCACATCTACATATTTACTCGTTTGATTTTTTTGTAAACTGTTTTAACTTCCTGCAACTTTCAGGTGTGTTCACATCGGAAGTTTAGGCAGTCCCCCCTAACTGGACACCAGCCCAAATGTCAAGGCAGAATGGCCGACCCTGTGAGACAAACATACCTTGAACCAGCTGTCACGGAATTGTATAAATCCCTTTATTTATTAAATACATGTACTCGGGTTTCGTTTTTCGTGTACAACGATACCCGAAAGTGATTTGTGTATATTGTACAATATTTCGAAACAGTGAGTTCGGTTCACCCTATGCCGCACGTGCGAAGTGTTTTCGATGGGAAAAACCGAATACATCAAGCGTACGGACGATGTAGGGCTGCATCGTCTGTGTATAAACGCCTCACCGTAAGACTAAATCTTTACATTACGGAACGTCTTGTCAGTGAGCAGTCTACTTAAGGATTTGCACATCTTCAGCTGTAGAGGTATGTAAGTTATTTATTAATTTCTGATGTATATTTTCTATGTAACTTCGGCTTGCGTAGTACAATGCAAATATTTTCTATTCTTGTTTGTGACTTAACAAGAGCTTTATATTAGCAATATATATAATATATATTAGCAATATAAAGTGGCATTTTTAGGAAACGTTTAGTACCATAGGATTGTTATCGAACACGTGTAGGTTCACTTCTGAACTTGTTTATTGCTTTGTAATGTTGTGCCGACAATGTAATTTGTATAACTTACCGTATATAACGTCATTACGTGTTATCGTATATGCCCGTGTCAATCATAATACACGGTGTTAAATTTATTTTCAGCTGGTCAGAGTCGACGAGGCCCCAGCTGTTGAGCTGACCATAGAACTTGACCATAGCAGCTGTAAAGCTGACCATAGCAGCCGTAGAGCTGAATTAACAGTGTGTTGCTGGTTGAATAGCAGGTGATCGGGCGTTGCTGACCGATTGGTGGGCGCTGATTGCTTGATTGACCAAGGAATTGAATAGTGGTCGGTGACTACCTTTAATGCTGACTGCTTGATTGACCAGTGTGACTGGTAGCCAAGTGTGCCAGTGACGGAGTGTTTTGTGTTACTCCATACATGTAATCTTTCAGCCGTGGGCTAATTTTGGGGTTTGTGATACCCAGTGGTTTGGGATTGTAAAGATATTTTGTGTGATATCTATCCCATTGTTTTCATCGTTTTATTTTTTGAATAAAGTACCTAATTTTTCATTATTTGAGCGGATACATTTTTACTATGAGTAAAGTACATCATTTTTACTATTTGAGTAAAACACATCATTCTTGTCGTCGTCTGAAATTACTGTGAATCATTAACCTTTGTCCTTGTACTGTGTAAGGTTATTTATTTGTATTCACATTTGGGTTACATTTTTAGGTTCGTGCGGATTTTGTTAATTTGTCCAATATTTGGATCTTGTACAACCACGTATAAATCATAACTTTTTTCCCATTCAAGTCATTCATCAATAAACATTGCATTTGTATCACCATCAAAAGAGTTCTGTTATAAATCCGAAATTCAACCCGGTTATCTTGTTACACCAGCTAACTACACATTCGTTTGTTCGTTCGTTTGATTAACGACGTGTGCGGCTATACATAGACCTACCTTAGATATAAATAGGTACTCTACTAGGTTTCCAAATTTATGGTTTGGCAAATTTGCATATTTAATGTTACTACAAATAGATTGTAATCAAGGGAAATAACTTGTGTGTGCCAAATATTTCCCTAATCAAGGGAAGTAGCTCATATGTACCATATTTCCCAAAAACAAGGGAGGTAACTCGTGTGCGCCATATTTTCACAGACTTAAGTTTAATCTAAAAAAAATCTAGCGTGTTTTTCCAGTTACATAATCTGCTTTCTAATATAGCTTTGGCACTTCATTTAGAATATTTATGTAATCTAATATATTATAGAATAAGATTTTTTAAAAATAAGATTTATTTTTACTTACCATTTGATCAAAATTATTCAAATTAGTTTAACATTAGTCTGTGTAAGGCCGTTAGTGAGCGACACATTCTGGATAGACCAGGACAGACCGAGCAAAGCTAGGTCGGGACTGGGCGATGATGATATCTGCGCTCATAACGGCATTTGCACATACTACCCTCGACAAATT